>JACAVU010000008.1:866716-1009841 GCA_014183005.1 Castanea mollissima | reverse complement strand
AAATATGGACTTGCTTTAGGTCTAGTGCATTTAGTACATTAGACTTGGTCAAATGGTAACACATGTTCAAAAGTTGACACATATCATCATTTTAATGGGTCTAATATCGGACCTAAGCTTGACCATTCAAATATATAATACAAAGCTCTTTTACTGAACTTCACAGTAGTTTAATTATGATGACCAATTTTATAGTTTAAAGTTTAAAATAATTTTAAAAATTAAGAACAAGAGTGATAATTCACCCATTTTATTAATGGGAATAATTCACCGAGTCCAAATCTTCTGTCCCACTTTTCCTGCTCCACTCTATACTTCACCAATAAAAACTTGCCACATGTTCACCTAATTAATTAAATACTACTATTAATTAATAACCATAGCATTTGTGAGGAGTAAAAAGGTCCTGGTAGGTATATGGGTCTTTGGGCCGTGCTATAGGAAGGCCGACCTGCTCTTGGGTTCGGAACTTATTTAGTACTACAAGTCGACCCGTGAGCCGAGGGTCCGAGGACACAGCCGAGGGTGATTCTATCCTCGGATGGGCACAGAAGAAGTGGGATTTCACTGAAAGGACAGGGGAACGACACGGTAAAGACCAACAGTTAAAGGGGGTGAACCCTTGAACAGCCCGGAAGCACCGATGTTGGAGATGTACTTAAGTTGAGGACTGACATCTCCACATTAAAGACCCTGCACCTACCACCCTGGCCGCATTTATGGGGAAGTGACGCCTGAACAGTGGAAGTGAAGCTTCTGGTTACTATTCAAAGGCACTAGGAAGAAAAATATCTAGGTCAAAGGGAGGTGAAGGCAACACGTGTAACAAATATCAAATTGAGTAGTATTTAAGGAGGGGTCCGGAACAGAAAAGGGGGCCCTTCCTTTTTTGTAACCTAAAAAAAAAAAAAAAAAAAAAAAAAAGGAAACATATATATATAAAGAACAGTCCTCGGCTCATATCCGAGGAAGTGGAATCACAAGACTTCCTATTACTTTTAAGCGTTTACAGCTTTTTAGCTTGTTATATATTCCTTAAGCGCTTCTAACCTGGGTTTAAAGCCCACACTCTACAAATTCATATTGTTTAAGGCTCATTGGGCCTGAGCCCATAACTGTTCTTAAGGCCAGGTGCAATTGTGCACTTACAGCATTAATAAGTCAATAATGATAGTATTTAATTAATTAGATGAACACGTGGCAAGTTTTTATTGGTGAAGTATAGAATAGAGCAGGAAAAATGGGACAGAAGATTTGGACTCTAATTCACCCACTTGAAGGGTATAATCTAAATAGACTTTTTTTGTCAATAACATTTTTCCCTTTTTTTTAATGGGAATAATTCACCCACTTGAAGGGTATAATCTAAATATTGACTGTTTTTTTTTTTTTTTTTGGTCAATAACATAAGGAGCGAGCTACAAATTTGAACAACATTTTACTGCGTGAGAGTTCATTCAAACCAACAAACGCACTTAAAAAAAATAAATCTAAAACATGCAATTACTAAATGGAAATATTGATTAAACAAAAACTTTAATAAATAAACATGTCAAAATAATGGAGTGATTTGAGAGTTTTATCCAAAAGGTGCGTACACATCACATACTAGTGTAACTACCTTTTGTAAATCTCAAGCAAATTAGGTTAGAAATGGCTTTTAGGGTCCGTTCGGTTGGAGGAGTAGAAAAGTGGGAGGATGAAAAATTGTGAGAGGATGGAAAAGTGGGAGGATGGAAAATATTTAGTTTCCCTTTTGTGTGTTCGGTTGGAGGGGTGGAAAAGTGGAATGGTGAAAAACTCTTTTGTTCGATTGAAAAAAAAAATGGAAGGATGAAAAATGTAATTTATATAAATTGACTATTATACTCTTGTAACATAATATGTAAGAAATAAATTTATTTTTACTCATTACATAATATAAAAATTTATTACATCATATATATAAATTTATATTATTATAATGTAAAAATTAGATTAGGTAATGTTGAAAAAAAAAAGAAAAAAAAAAAGAGAGAACATTCAGTAACATTGAAGAAGAGAAGAAAAGAAAAGAAAAGAAAAGAAAGGAGAACGTTCAGTGGTCATGAATGAGTTGGTGGGATGAGGTCTTTTTTGTAAAAGTGCAAAAGTAGCACTTTTCTCTCCTATGTTTTCCTTCCAATTTGGGAGGAAAATAATTGTGGGCCCAGAGAGAATTTTCTCCCGGGTTTTCCATCCTCCCTGTTTTTCTTCCCCAAACGAACAGTGGAAAATGTTATTTCCACCCTATTTTCTTCCCTATATTTTTCATCCTCTCTATTTTCACTCCAAACGGACGGACCCTTAGGGTTAGTTTTTAGGTCACATTTGGGTTTGAGCTTGGTTATGTTAGGCCACCTTAAGATTCATTGGCTCATTGGTTCCATTCCATATACGATGTTAATTATTTCGAAATTGAGTTAATTTCTTGTCATTAGGATCGAGACCTCAAATATAAGTCAAAATGAAATGAGATGTCTATATACGTAATACGCAAAAAAGTGAGATACATAAAATGTGATATTTAGATAGAAATTAAACACACTTTCTACATTATCAATCACATAAGTTTGAAAGTGACTATCACCTAAAAAGTTATATCATATAATTCTCACATCTACTAGAAAGCACGCTTGCAACCATGCAATTTAAAAAAAAAAAAAAAAAAATTTGCTTTTTCTTTTTCTTTTGAAGCATATTTTTCTTTGTTTTTCATTTTTCTTTTTGCTTCTTTTAACTAATGTACAATAACACCTTAAGAATTTTGTTGTCCAAGTGTTACACTTTACCGAGCACAGCTTTTACGATTTGCACACAGGTGTTCATGATTGGCGAGTAACAATGGTGAAATGGTTATTTATGCCTTTTTCCTAGAATTTTTTAGTCCTTACAATAAAAAGAATATGACTTCAAAATCAAGATCATGTGTTTAAAAGCCATAAACAACTCACAAAATATAAGCACAAACTAGCAAAGTGCAGAAAAATAAAGCTCATTAAAGCTAAATAGGGTACACAGTCATGAAATGCAAATTTCATAGGCCAAGCTCAATTACACATCTTGAAGATGTATAATACAAAACAAATATTTTTGGATTTTTAAATTTTCATTATGACCAAAAACAAAAAGCACACATTATGCTAAATGAATAAATGCAAAAGCAATGCATGAATAGTGCTCAACTAAGCTATAGAGGGTACACAAACAAGAAATATCAATTTCTTAATTAACTCATGAGTACATGTACAAACTAGCATATACTCATACAAAATTATAAATACCTTATGCACTCAATTTTGCAACACATACTTTCTATGTTTCTTCACAATATCAAGCATGTTCTGAATCAAGAGAGAGATATCATAATTCATGTAATTCTCAATAAAAGTAAAATTAGAAACAAAATCAAATATTTTTGTCTTTTTGAAATTTTTCAATGTTTTTGGATTTTTTTTTGAATAATCAAAACAACCTAAAAAAAATAAAAATAAAACAACCAAAACCTGCAAGAAAACATGTTCACAAATAATTAAAAGAATTATATCAAGGACAAGTAAACAACACTCATCTTAGTACATCTTTTCTCACCCATATAGCAAGCGTCTTTGGCTTTGTAGGTGAAAAACCATGAGAAGCAGAGTGTATTTGAGGGATCACACAATTCTTTTGAGAGAGACCGAAATCCTGCAATTTCCTTTTACAAGCCAACAAGCTTAAATTTTTCAAAAGCATATGAAACAATTTATCAGGACTTGTGGCAGGAAAAACATCATCACATATCCTAGATTGAAACACCAAATGCTTAAATTTCAATTTATGACAGTTAGGGCGAATGTGACTAGACACACCACAAAAGTGATAAATAAGAGCAAATTTAGGAACATCAGTATTCCTAATAGCAAACCTAGTTTCAGATTTTGGTTTTTTCCTTAACAAAGAACAATTTGGTCTAATATGACCAACAACCCCACAAAGGTGACAGGTAGGTACAAAAACATATTTCTTATGCACTATAATAGTAAGTTTAGACTTAGGTTTATAAATTTCAGCATTTATATCATAACTTTTACCTTTATCTAACCTAGTGAAATAAGTATTTTCTTTATGATTCCTCTTGAAAGGAGGAATATAAACATTGTTAGCTTTAGACTTAAGAGAAACAGAAATACATCTGTCAACAACAGCAGACTTGGTACTAGTCAAATTTTCAAGTTTAGTTTCAGATTTAGCTAACTTATGTTCCAAACTTTTCATCTTTTCATTTTGAGAGGAAAATTGATTTCTCAAAAATTGATTCTTTTTATTATATTCATCTAATCTCACAATCAATACCTCTTTTTCAAGATTAGCCAATTTTAACTCTTTCTTGAATTTTTTCTTAGCAATTTTCATAGATTTAGTTAATTCCCTACGGAGAGTTTCACAGGCATCAATAAGATCAATAGAAACAATAGTGTCCTTTTTATTCAAATCATCACAAATATGAGCAAACAGACACTTAAAATTATCCATGATAACAGGGATCAAGGATCAACTCTAGGTCTAAAAAACTTGAAAACAAGAGCTAACCCGCTCTGATGCCACTTGTTTGTTTGTTTGGGCCCCTTAAACTAGATTGTTTAACCTAATTTATTAACCAAGTGATTACTTAGATTAATTTTCAAATCTAGGTTAAGCACACATAAATCATATCATGTAAAGATGTAGAAAGTAAATAATACCATGATATGATGACCAAGGAAAATCGATGAAACGAACCGTTTCAAGGTAAAAACCTAGAGAGGATTTAACCTAACTATCCTCAAGGTAAACCAAATCCACTATAAGAATTGAAGTTTTTACAATCAGATTTAATTCTAAATCTATTGTTACATCATGTAGTAACTTACTGACACGACCACGTGCAAGCTTTGAATCCACGGACTCTTTCCCTTCTTGGATTTGCACCAACACAAGCTACCTTGCTTGTGACTTTGAGATTTCACTCAAAAGTTTCAGCAACACAAACTCTCCAGTTTGTAACTCCAAGACCACCCTTGAAGGTTTAAATCTTCAGCTATTGTTGATCTTGTTGCAACAACTTCAGATCTATTGGATCTAATGATATGAGAATGATTTCTAGTAGTGACTTTGAAAGAGGAAGGCACTATACCTTTTAGATCTCACAAGAGCACCTCCAAAATCTCTCAAAAGCTCTAAAAATGTAGTTAGAGTTTTCCTTTATATACTAGAAGTGTTTCACTTGAAACCCAAAACGTTTAAGCAGAGTTTGGACTGAAATAAAATTATGTAGAAATTTCATGTCTGCAATTTTCGATCGGTCAGATTTCATTGAATTTGAATTCTTCTTTCTGCAGGTTGTATTTTCTTGTGTTGTGACTTGTAACACCTTGAGAATTGTCTAATAAACTTTATAGACTCTAAAGATCTATACCTAAACAAGTTTGTGTTCACTGTTTGCCAATTTTTCTAAACTTTTAGAACCTAATAGAGAGCATTTCGTTTGAACTCGACTTTAAGCGGATATGTGTTGGTCATCAATGGTGGCTCTAGGATTTTTTTAAGGGGGTTAGTAGTGGTGGAGTTAGGAATTTGTCATAGGGGACAAGTAAAAAATAATAATTTTTTTATTATATATGTACAACTTCCATATTGTATACATTTAACAATAATCTAAAATAGTATTCTAAATATAATTTAGTATAAATATATATATATATATATATATATATATATATATATATATATATATATATATATATCGGTAAGACAACAACCATTGAATGTATAAACAAATATAATTAAATAACTAATCATACACGTAGTTAGTCTCTTGGAGTATAAGTAATGGTAAATGTGAAACTAAGAATAAAAAATAGTAATTGATATAAGTTTTTCACTTTTAAAGTGTGTGACTTCCTAACCATACAAATGGTCAGTCTCTTAGAATTGGAGCAAGCACTAAAAGATTTCTTGGATCTGGAAATCTATAGAGCATTTATCAAACTACTTGATCAAATAGAGAGAAAAACTAAGAAAAAATAGAAGGGAAAAAGAAAGATAGAGAGAATGAGAAAATAATCACAGATATAGATACACATTTGTTAATTGTAACAGTGGTGTACTTTTTTGTTGATGAAGAAGAAAAGTGAAGGGAAAAACAACTTTATTTTGCTATCATTGGAAAAGTAAGCCAAAGTCTTGGAGATTTTTTTTAAAAAATTTTTATTATTATTATAAAAACCTAAGTGACAAGTTGATAAAGGTAGGAAAAAAGTGATGTTAGTTGTGGGTCATGATAAAAATCAGTTAAAACTTGTCACTTAACCTTTATTGTTAAATTTATATTAGCTGTATTTAAACAAAATTTAAAGTGAAGAGGTTCAAAATTTTATTTTAGGGGCTAAAAAAAATTTATTTTATATATATATATAGGCCAGGTGGCCTTAAGGAAATACCGCCCTGTTGATCATGCGCGTCATTCTATTTACACCCAATATTTTTCCACCAAACTTTTGGTGAGAACATTACTGTTAATAGACCAACTTTTATAACTGTAGTTAGTCTCATCATCGGCACTCTTTCTTTCTTTCTTTCTTTGTTTTTTACTTTTTTTAGGTAAATCCTAATCGGTACATAAAAATTCGTATCAAATACATAAAGACCGATAATGGGCCTTAAAAAAAATAATGGGCCTAAAAAAAAGATTGGTCATGCTCTGTACAATTGCTTTTCGTGCTGGAAGGTTTGCTTTGCATGACCGTATGCGTGGTTTATCAATCACTGTATCAGTCACGAAGAAATAATTGGTTAGTCCAACTAAAATGTCAATGATCGATACTGGTCAGTCATGATCGAAACGCTTTCCAATTTCCACGACAATGTTTAAGATGCTTCATAATCATTGGTCATGTTTAACTTTCATGTACACCTGCTTCAAATTAAGATAGGTCTAATAAGTGTACGTGATTGTTGTTCATTTCCAAGGGCGCAAGGGTTTTGTTGCTAATTGCTAGGCTGTGGTTTGGGCAATTACCCAAAAGAAAAAGAAAAAAGAAAAAGAAAAATACTATAGTTAAATATAAAAGATGGATTTTATTAAAATTAAATTTTTTATAGTTAAATGCAAATCCTCAAATTCATAAGGACTCCTTAAAAATCCACAAATGATATGATGAGAAAAAGCCCCATAGAACAAACTTCTATGAATAGAAGAGATCGATTCTAATGTATATGACACTTATGTACTGTATCATGTAGATTTCTCTTAAAATCTCTCAAAACTCACTCAAGACACAAATTTTCAAAGTTGACTACAAAGCACGCCATAAGTGCAATATATTGAGTGCAACAACTAACAAGACCAAGCGTGTCGTGCGTGAAACAAATTAGCGAGCAAGTTACAAAAATATGTGAGGTAGCTTAGAAAATACAATATCATAACAGTTTGATAGACGCTACTATCTAAAAAGTTATATTATAATATTATATAATTCCACATCGGATTCAGATCCTTTAGAGTTCCTAGGGTACTCTACCAAGTAGATTTCATTAAATCCTAACTACTCTTAAATGATTTAATGGTCTAGATTCTGCCATGTCAGCATTTCATTAATAATAATCTTAATTGTTTTGTTTTCAACATTATTTTATTATTTCAAGAATATTATTAATGAAATGCTGACATGGCAGAATTTAAACCATTAAATCATTAAAGAACGGTTAGGATTTAATGAAATCTACTGGTAGAGTTCTTAGGGAACTCTAGAGGATCTGAATCCTTCCACATCTCCTATATGTCATTTTTTAAAGGTATCAAAAGTGCATCCTATGAATCATATTTTGTTAGATCGAGCATATTTTTTGACATTTAACTCTTTTTGTGTGTAATGTACATACCACATTTTACTTGGAGCACGTTTGGTATATTTTAATGATGATTACATAGGAATAGAAATAAGTATATATTACAAAGAGTAGAAGAAGATGTAATGGAATAACTATTACTATTTATTTGTTTGGTGATAACACAATAAAGATGTTGAAGTTAAAGCCTAGTTAAATTAAATTTCCTTAAATACCCTTCTTTTTAAAAATTATATTTACAATTTTTGTGGTTCCACCTTTAACATTTTATTAAGTATAGATTAAATAATTTTACGATTAATACATGTGTTGTTTGTTCAAAATTAATATATGCATAAATGTTAAAAACAAAAATGATTGAGAGGATAAAGCTCATGATTCACAAAAGAAATGGCAAATATCTCCATAAAAAATGGAAACGATCAATTAAAATATATTTTTTTATTTTTTTATACAAGATAGAATTCTACTCTAGCCTAATCTAAGTGTATATGTGTGTGAAGCTCCCTCCTGGAGATTTGAACTCCGGCTCTTACCCTCCACACCCCACAAGCACTTAGACTTGTGGAGTGACCATCACACCAAGGGTGTGCGGTGGTATTATAATTTTTTATTAATATTAAATTGATTACTCAAAAATATTAATGCAAATTAATCTAATGGCATGAAGCAACCCCAACTCTCATGGATTGTAATCTTGTTTTCTGATTTGGACCTTTGTTTGTACTTTGTTGTTTTCAATTTGTAATGAAATACCTAGTTTTGTCGAATCAAAAACAAAACAAAAAATTACTATCAATTGCGAAACTACAATCCATCAATTCCTTAATCATCTATTATCCAATATCCCAAGGACTAGCAACAAGAATCAATACTTGTTGAGGGTCTTTCACAGAGAAATATAGCCGCAAAAAAATGACCTACCTAATTGTTGTTTGTGGGTCTAAATCTAATGAGAGAGAGAGAGAGAGAGAGAGAGAGAGAGAGAGATTAGTGGCAAAAAAATTTTGATGTGGGAGCCAAGGAGATTTTAGGAATTTTATATTTGCAGGGTTAAGGAATAAAGATTACATAAAATTTTAAAATGAATAGTTATTCCTTATTTAAAGAATTACCATTTCTTTATGAATAAATGTTCCCTGTAACAAATTAAAAAACAACCAAACAACTGAATACCTATTCCCCAAGAATAGTCATTCCATTATGGAGTCTATTACAGCATATCAAATGTGCCTTCAGTTTTGTGATACCAAATTTTTTTTCCATGAGTACATGGATAATTGTAACATATAGATATTGGGGTGAGATGGTTATATATATTTCCTTCTTCCGTAATCTATATTTTAGTGCATCGTTAAAATAAGTGACATGACATTTAGGTCACATGATCTAATTTGCTAGGGCATGAAAGTGCTCAAGTCAAGCTACACTAGGTACAACACCAAAAATTGTTCTATGGTCAACCAATGGTACAATGCATGACAAGAAATTGAAAAATTAAAAGTAATCTATGTTTTGTTCTTAATATAAACCAAAAACAAAAGGCACACATGCACTATGCTAAATAAATAAATGCATAAGTAATCATGAACGAAGCTAGAACTTAGAGTTAGGGGGCAGCTTTACTACTGGTAGTGTGCAGTGACTTTGGCCTCTGACTTTGTTGCTACTTAGTCTCTTAGCTGCTAGTTGGTAAAAGTTTTTTAAAGGGCTAGATTGTTTGTTTTAGGTCATATTGGTTGATTAGGCTTAATTTTTTTTTTTAAGTTTTACTATTGGTAATTTTCGTTGTTGTACTAATTTTTTTGGACTTGTATATTTTTGTTTTTAGATTTTTGACTTACAAATATTTTTTTAATGATCTTTAAAATGAGGAAAATGTTTGAATTACAAACTTTTTTACAAATTGCTGATAATGTATGTGATGGGCCAAAATGCAAACTAATAAGAATTTACTATCTTAATGGTTAGTACAAATGTTATAGAAAAATTTGTGACTATAACAATACTCTTAAAAGAATCAATGATATTTTTAAGAGGATAAAAGTATAATTTTCCAAAATAAAATTGCTAAAATTAGTACCCATATATATAATTTTTTTTTAAAAAAATTTGGGGGGTCATTAACTCCCAAGTCCAACCATGGTTCTGTCCATGTAAGTAATGCATGACAACAAGAGTGTACAAAGGCTCCAAGCATATTGATGTGGAACGATATGCTGGCTGAGGTGTAACAAACATGTTCTACTTTAAATGAGAAGTACTCAAGTAGTGACAAATAAAATGACACTCAAGTCTTGGGATCCTTTTAATTTGCACCCATGTGGCAAAAGTATTTCGCTGTGAAGGTGAAAAGACATGGGTCCTACATCATCTTGAATATTTCTCTTGATCTTGAAATGCAATATTTTCACTACAAAACTTACAATATACATATATATCCAAACTAAAAAGACCCTCGAGCAATGTATTGAATATACTTAATAGATATTGATGAAGTGCGAATTCGTCAAGTAAAAGTGTCCAAATGGAACCGAAGCTCCTCTCCTGTTGGTATGGAGACGATAAGGAAGCTTCTTTAGGGTGGTCACCGGTGTGGTGTCTACCACAACGTCTTCGATGCCAAAGTCAGTATAAAGTAGATCTAAGAAAAAGTAGAACCAAAGAAAAAGAATCAGTCTTTCTGTGTGTGTTTTTTTGTGTACCTTCTGCTTGTGCGTATGAAGGCTTTATATATGTTTCTACAGCCCTTAGCTGTTGTGGCAATTATTGTGGCTTTAATGCCTCTTTTGGTGACACCTCATTATTAATGATGTGAGCTTTAATGGGCTCCTAATGGTCCGTACAGCTATCCTTGTAACCGTCCGAGGCATTTATTTAGACTGCATTGAATGACTTCTTTTCCTTCGTCAGTAATAGGGCTTATATCCTCAATGGCACCTGGTTGCTTCGTTTGTCAACGCTACTTTGTTGGTTTGGATGACTTCGTCCGGATAAGTTGAGTTCGTCAATCCCATCAGCTGCCCTTGGATTCTGTGGCGGTCATGACGTGTCAATGATAGCCACCAAATTTGAAAGGTTCGTGGATCATATATGACTCTTGGGATTTCGCTCCGTATTAATTGCATAGTGGCGGCACCACACATGTTGTGGCCACATGACTTATCTTGATTAGTGGAGTTAATGTTTCAGTCACGTGACCCTTGGGTTTCCCACTGGATTTCAATTTTTTGGGCTTTGGTTTATAAACTTCTCTTCTCCCCATCTTTCTTTTTTACCTTTTCAAGTTCCCCATCATTGCTCTAAGTATCTTTCTCCTCCGATTTCTATCTCTGTGACTTTTCTCTAGGCTGGTGCGTGATAGAGCTTTCTACATTCTCCGCTTGAGGTATGTCTCTCTTCTCTTCATTCGATTCTTCTCCTTTACAGTCACACACTATGGTGAATTTCTAATTTACTCTCCCTCTTCTTTTGTGTTTGTTTCTGGGATTTTGGGTTTTTAGGATTTATCTTTTTCCTTGGTTTCTTTGGTTTTTCCATGGTTAGTGGCTCTGAGGTTTGGATAGCTTGCCCTTCAATTTCTTTTCTTTTTGCGCATTTAAGGGGTCTTTAGGGAATTTTCTGTACCTTGAGAATTTTTTTTTTAGGGTAATAGTCTGAGCGTGACCTTGACTGATTAATTGCCTTTGCTTCGTCAGTCAATTGATTGGTTTGAGAATTTGGTGAGGGAGTAGGTGAGGATGTCTAAGGTTAGGTCTCGTGAACTCAAGACTGGTTATCGTCTAGCAACAACCCAGTGGAGGGAGATACAGCTGTCTCTACTCTTCAAGAAGTTAGGGCTTTCCACGCCCTGAAGGAGGTGTGTAGGCTGGATGTTGACACGTTGGGTAGATTTAAGGATAGGTTCCAATTCCCAGAGCAAGTTAGGGTTCGTTTGCCCAATGAGGAAGATCGGGCATGTCACTTCTTCCATGGGGAGGTTTATTTTTACAAATCTACTTTCGTCTGTGGGTTGAGGTTTCCTGTCCACCCATTCTTTATGCAGCTATTAGATCGTTTTGGTATTGCTCCTGGGCAACTCATGCCTAACTTTTGGAGGATAGTGGTCAGTTGTATGGGGATATGGCTGGCTGCTACGGATGGACGCATGCTTAAAGTAGACGAGCTCGTCTATCTGTATCGCTTGAAAGAGTCCAAGGAATACGAGTACTATGAATTGGTTCCTTAGGAGAGGAGGACCAGGATAGTCTGGAGTCTACCTTCGCCTTTCAGGTATTGGAAGTCCAGGTTTTTCCTTGTGTTCGAGACGACTTTAAGACTTCCTTCTCACCCCGAGGTTACTTCGTCGGTGGGGAACCCCAACCTTAGGTGCGTTATTATTTCCTCTTATTGTTTAAGTTTTGTGGTGTTTACTTCTACCCTCTTTAACTCCTTCGTTCATTGTCTTGTGTAGTTAAGAAATGTCCACTAGATCATTCTCCCTGCAACTTTGGGCTTGTTCATGGACTTCTTGATGGATTGGTCCGTCATTACCAGGATGGGGTTCACTTGAAAGTACAGTCGCAGTTTGCGCGAGGCTACTATCAATGCGAATGCAATCTTCTCGATCCTTGGGTACCTGGGCTCTGCACCTTGGAAAGCTTGATTGACATAGTAAATTGGGAGTTGCATCTTGACCTTTTCTTGAATCAGGGCCGCGTTCACGGTTGTGGTTGATACTGCCAGATATAAATATAAATCTTCCCCTTCCTTGGATGGACTCAAAAGGGCTGGATTGCTCAGGTAACATTTTAGTTCCTGAAACACTGCCTCGCACTCGTCCGTCCAAACGAAAGCCTGCTTCAACGTCTTGAAGAAGGGTAAATAATTGTCCATTGCTTTTGAGAAGAATCTATTGAGTGCCGCAATCCTTCTTGTGAGCTTTCGGACTTCCTTGACGGTCTTGGGTGATGTCATGTTGAGTATAGCATGTACTTTCTCCAGGTTTACTTCTATTCCCCTTTGAGACACCATGAATCCCAAGAACTTCGTTAAGGCTACACCGAAGACGCACTTGCTGGGGTTTAACTTCATCTGGTATTCTCTAAGGGTGGCAAATGTCTCCTTTAGGTTGTTAAGATTGTTAAGATGTGCCAGTTCTTCCTTACTTTTGACGAGCATGTCATCCACATACACATCCATGTTCCTGCCAATCTGCTTACTGAACATCTTGTTCACTAACCTCTGATAGGTTGCTCTTGCGTTCTTCAGCCTAAAAGGCATCACCTTATAGCAATAAAGCTCTTGACTTGTGACAAAAGCATTTTTTTCTTGATCTTCTTCAGCCATTTTTATTTGGTTGTACTCTGAGAAAGCATCCATGAACGTCAATAACTTATACCCAGCTGTAGAGTCCACCAGCTGGTCTATCCTTGGCAGTGGGAAACTGTCTTTCAAGCAAGTTTTGTTCAGGTCTATGAAATCCACGCACATTTTCCACTTCCCATTTGCTTTCTTCACCAATACGACATTGGCAAGCCAATCAGGATAGTAAACCTCCTAAATAAAGCCTGCTACCAACAGTTTGTTAACCTCGTCTATGATTGCCTGGTTTCGTTCGGGGACGAAGACTCGTCGTCTTTGTTGGACACGCTTTTTCTCAAGATCCACGTTCAGTTTATGTTGGATGACTCTTGGGGATATACCAGGCATGTCCTCATGACTCCATGTGAAGACGTCTAGGTTTTCTTTGAGGAATTGGACGAGCTTTGTCCTCATCTCGGGACTTAAGGTTGTCCCTATCCTTATCGTCCTAGCTACTTCTCCTTCAACCAATTCCACTGTTTCCAAGGTTTCCACTTTTTCTTTTTCTTTCTCCTCAATCGTCCATGTATGGTTCTCCTTTGCAGCCAGCACGACCTGGTAGCATTCCCTAGCTAGGACCTGATCTCCTTTCACCTCACCAACGCCGTTCTCAGTTAGGAACTTTATCTTTAGGCAATAGGTGGACGTGGCTGCCTTCCATCGGTTAAGTGTAGGCCTTCCAATGATCACATTGTAAGACAACGGGCAGTCTACCACCAAGAAGTCTAACTGACGGGTCAACTACCTCGGATAGGTCCCTATTGTTACTATCAATGTCACTATGCCTTTGGCATATACTCTATCTCCACTGAAACTGACAAGAAGAGAGTCAAATGGACTCAGACTTCCTAGATCTAACCTCAGCTATTGAAAAGCGGGAAGGTAAATGATATCGGCAGAGCTACCATTGTCTACAAGGATCCTTTTGGTGTTTAATCCTTATATCGTGAGCATTATCACTAAGGGATCGTTACGAGGCTGCTTCATTCCCCTTGCATCATCCTCGTAGAAGGACATGTCTTGATTTGTCCGTCTCTGCTTGAATGGGGCTATCCTATGGACGCTATTCACTTGCCTCTGATATGCTTTCCTAAGAGATCTGAACGAACCTCCTGTGAATGGCCCCCCTATGATCGTCTTTATCTTTTCAATCACGTTTTGTGGAGGGTGAGATGTGTTATCTTCGTCTTTAGGTGAGGGCTCGTGCTGGTTTTTGTTATTGTCCCTGAATATGCTAGATTCCCTTTCTTCACATACTTTTGTAGTTTTCCTTTTCGTATCAACTCCTCTATCTGCTCTTTCAGATCTTGGCAGTCTTCTGTGTAATGACCATGATCTTTGTGAAACCGGCAGTACTTCTTCTTATCTCGGAAACTAGGGGTCGAATGCAACAGTCTTGGCCATTTGAGGTAATGCTCATCCTTAATTTACATCAATATTTTGTCAACAGACATAATTAGAGGGGTGAATTTAACCGTTCGAGGAGTTTTTTCGTCCTTCCGTCTATCTATGCCACTGTTTCGATGACCTAGATGTTCCCTTTTTTGTCTCTTACGATCGTCTTCTCTCCTTCCCTCCTTCTTGGCTTTTCTTCATCCCTTATAGCTGTTAATGCATCTTTAACATTCATATACTTTTGCCCTTTCAGGAGCATTTTTGCCATTGTCTTAGGTGGATTCTTTGCAAGCGAAACCACAAATTCTATAAACTTCAACCTTGCTTTAAAGGTTGTTAACTGTACTTTGTTGTTAGCATCGTCTACCTTCAGGGTTTCTCGGGTAAAGCGTTTCAGGACTGCAAGGTTTCTTTCTCCCCTTGTCTAATAGTGAGTAGATGGTCTGCTAGCCTCTTAGGATGTTGTCCCCCAACGAAGTGGCGTAGAAAGATGCTGCTCAACTGTTCGAAACTGTCGATGGATGAAATGGGCAACTTCATGAACCACTCCCTTGCAGTTCTTTTAAGGGTTGTAGGGAAGGAACGACACAGTATTTCGTCAAGAGGTTGTTGGAGGCCTAATGTTGTCTTGAAAGTGTTAAGGTGGTCCTGGGGGTCCTTAAGCCCGTCAAATAGCTCAAGCTGAGGCAATCGAAATTTCGGGGGTACTGGGCGTTCCAAGACTGCTGCAGTGAAGGGAGAGTCTGTTGCCCTGACCATTCTATCCAAGCTTCGGTCTGTTTTCTCCTTAATAGCATTTCTCAGCTCGTCCATCTCCTTCCTCATCTCTCGAAGGAGATCAGAGTTCTGCTTGTTTGGAGTAGTAGGCCTTCGGCGGTCACTTTTTCATGGCTATCCCCCTCATCCTCCTGGCCATCATTAGACCGGTTCTCCTCCTGTTGAAGTCATAGCCTTATTTCTTGATTCTGCCTGGTGAGTTCTTCAACAGTGGCCGCAAGAGTTTGGACTTGCTGGGCTAAGGTTGTTGAATCCTGGCTGGACTCCATCTAAATATTGAAGTTGGTAGAAACTACGTTTTCAAATATGAGTACGAAAATGTCGTTACCCACAGACGGCGCCAAACTGATGAAGTGTAGATTCGTCAGTCCAAGTAAAAGCGTCCAGATGGAACCGAATCTCCTCTCCTATTGGTATGGAGACAATAAGGAAGCTTCTTTAGAGTGGTCACCGGTGTGGTGCCTACCACAACATCTCTAATGCCAAAGTCAGTATAAAGAAGATCTAAGAAAAAGTAGAACCAAAGAAAAAGAATCAGTCTTTATGTGTGTGTTTTTTTGTGTACCTTTTGCTTGTGCGTATGAGGGCTTTATATATGTTTCTACAGCCCTTAGTCGTTGTCGTAGTTATTGTAGCTTTAATGCCTCTTTTGGTAACACCTCATTATTAATGATGTGAGCTTTAATGGGCTCCTAACAGTCCGTACAACTATCCTTGTAACAGTCCGATGCATTTATTTAGAGTGCATTGAATGACTTCTTTTCCTTCGTCAGTAATGGGGCTTATATCGTCAATAGCACCTAGTTGCTTCGTCTGTCAATGCTACTTCGTTGGTTTGGATGACTTCGTCTGGATAAGTTGAATTTGTCAATCCCATCAAATATGGATCAAATAAAAACTCATTCTGGTTTTATTAGCGAAATTCTCAATTCTGCATTTAGACTAATACAACTTACCAATAAACATAATACAGTAAAACAAGATAAATAGTTTACTAGAAGGGATTATATGTGAAGAAGTAGGGGAACGACAATGGGAACACAAACAAAAAAAGCTATTAGACAATTAAGCCTCCGAGAACAACTACTTCTCCTAATGTGATCGTGAATAATGTATTTGGCAAATGTGGTTTTTGAGTTGAAAGCTCTTGGGAAACTTGTTGCATTGTTGGGCAAGATTGGGGAATAGTGTGCAAGCAAGAAATTGCAACCTTTGAAATGGAGAGCACTTCCCTTGCAACTCGATTTATTGGAAGTGAAAGGCATTGGTCCAACATATCCTTCAATAGCATATCACAGGTTGTAAATGCTGATGATGAGAGAGATGAGATCAGATCTCCAGGATGCTTTCCCATGATTATTTCTAAAGCCAACACTCCAAAGCTAAAAATATCACACTTCTCATTAATTTCCATTGTGTAGGCAAGCTTTGCAAGGGAAGATAATTGATCGAGGTTATAGCAACACCATTATTAGCAATAAAATCTAAACACTACTTGAATTTGGCCAATGCATAAGAATTTTGTAAAATATATCAATTTTATTGGTATCATATGATTGGAACTTGGATCCATTCATAGGACTTGTGCATTGAACAAAACCTTTAGCTATATGAATTGGCTGAAACAGAGGGGGACATGTGCTAGTTTCTCGTTTAATTTTATTATCTACAGAATCAAAAGTATGCTATACTACATGTTACATATGACATACTACTACATTTACTACTATCAACTTAAAAACTGACTTCACCTCAGTAAAAAAACTTAAAAACTGACTTTGCACTTTTTAGTCCTTTTTAGAACGATACATAATAGGTGGTTAGTCTGCGACCTGATAACTTGTCTATTATGTGGTAAAAATGTAGCAAAATTTGTATTATGTGACAATTAAGCATATCTTAGAATTATTTAAAGGTTTATATCCAGAACGAAATAACCTTGCGAGTGGCTACATATTCTTCTATATGAATTTATTTCTACTATGGACCCAATCATGGTATAAATAATAATTAATCTTAAACTAACTTTAAACCAACCCTACAATTTTAACAAAGTTAAATTGCTTCCTCAATATGTACATAGACCTAGGTATGAACTTTAATACGTAATAATAGGAAAATAGCCTCAGATACTGGAGTGGCCGCCTCAGATTTGCTAAAATTGCATAAGGCCTAAAATTTAGCCAATAAAACTTAAAAACGTCCTCATCAGGTTATGAACCCGGGTGACAATAAGATATTGCTTTAGTGCTGGTCCAAATTTAGGAAGAACTATAGCTTATGCATTTTATTATTTTATTCAATTTTTGGTTGGTAATTATTGTGAGTGGAGAGAGAGAAATGATAAAAAAAAATTTAAAAAGTTAATATTTTAATAAAATATAGTATAGAATAGATAATCAGTTGTAGGTGTTTTGAATATTTAGTAATTGGACATAGGTTGTATAACTATGAAATTTGGTTGTTTGGTATCCATGTGGGCCACAATAGATGTTCTTCTAACTTAAGCTTATAAAACTGTTTACACTATAGAAAACAACAAAGAAACTAACCTGGAGCCATGTATCCATAGGTGCCTGCAAGTGATGTCCAGTTGGATGAATCAGGCTTCAAAAGTCTAGCAGTGCCAAAGTCAGAGATGTGAGCCTCATATTCTAGATCCAATAGAACATTCTTACTTGAAATATCACGATGAATTATAGGAGGCAAGCAATCATGGTGCATATAAGATAAAGCATTCGCTACACCTTTTACAACATTGGCTCTCTTAATCCAATCAAATTTTTTTGCTCCCTCCTCACTGTTTAATAACTTTACCAAGCTTCCTCCTTCCAAAAAATCATAAAACAAAAGGGAGTGTTTTGGATGCGAACAGAAATCGTACAACTTTACAATGTTACCATGTCTTATTTCTGTTAAGGCATGAATCTCACTCATGAAGGCTTTTTGATTGGATATCTCACCATTAGGTAGTGGGTGAAGTTTCTTCATAGCAACAACTTGGCTTGCTTGCAACTCAGCTTTGTAAACACTTCCATAACTTCCCACTCCAATGCAATATTTGGAATCAAATTCTTCTGTAGCTTCAATAATGTTTTCATACACCATTTTCCCATCATAACTCCATATTGCAAAAAGATTATGGTTTTGTGCTTCTATTGGCTTGTCTTCTATCTTCCTCACTTTTCGGCAAAGAATAAGTGAAACTGCTACAATGATACATATAATAAATAGTGTGCCCAAAAGAGAGGGTAAAATTACAACCAAAAATCGGTTGCTCCTCTCTAGTGGACGATTAGGAATCGTTTTTGGACAAGCCTTCAAACCAGTAGCATTACCACACAAGCCTTTGTTATTTTGCAGTGCTACAATTGGAGCGTTGTGGAAGGCTTTGATGTTAGGAATAGGACCCTCTAACTCATTGTAGGATATATCAATGGATGTCAAGCTAGCACTATCATCGAATGAGGATGGGATAGAACCAGAGAGGTTATTGTGAGAGAGATTCAATGTTTCCAACATTTTCATGCCTCCAAGCTATTGTGGTATCCCTCCTACCAGCAAATTCTGACTAACATCAAGACTATGAAGAGACTGCATGCTTCCTATCGTAGAAGGAATACGTCCATTGAGTATATTTCTACTCAAATTTATGAACAATAATCTTGAGCACTCTCCAAGTTCTTTTGGGATTAAGCCACTGAGATTATTTACTGCCAAGCTAAAATGTGTTAGATAAAATAGCCTTCCTATTTTTGAAGGAATGGTACCTGAAAGTTGGTTATCATTCAAAAGAATTTTGAGCAATGACTTCAAGCGCCCCAATTCCTTTGGAATCTTCCCAATTAGATGATTTGAAGAGAGGTCAAGGACACCTAGCATGGTTGCCTCACCAAGTTCAAGTGGTATCTTGCCAGAAATCTTGTTGTTGGAGATTTTTAGGCTTGTCAAATTGTGACACTGCCCCCATTTTGATGAAAGTTCACCATATAGATTATTACCACTCAAATCGATATAATTCAAGTTTGGATAGATGTTGAAATCTTCAGCTATATCTCCTGTCAATTGGTTTTCTTCAAGCCTAACCCGTTTAAGTCTAGTGCAATTTTTCAAGCTTTTGGGGATTGGACCTCTAAAGTGGTTATTGAAGGCAACAAAGGTAACAAGTGTTCCAGTTTGGCATATCTGTGGAGGAAAATGGCCTGTAAAATTGTTTTCAAATAGTTGCAACATTATCAAACTAGTAAGATTATTCATTTCGAGTGGAACAGAACCACTTAGTTTGTTCAGGGACAAAGATAAAGTGGTAAGCTTGGTCAAATTTCCAATTGTGGTTGGAATTGATCCAGAAAGTTTGTTTAGAGAGAGTGTTAGATCAGACAATTCAGCCAAATTTCCTAAGGAAGTAGGATTGGACCAATGAGTCTATTACTTTGTAATTGAACTACCCACAGATGTTTAAGCAATCCTAATTCCTTAGGTATGGAACCAGAAAGATTGTTGGAATAAAGGTAAAGTTGTTGTAACTCACTCAAGTTTCCAATTGAAGAGGGAATTGGACCAGTGAGAAAATTAGATGACAAATCAAGTTGAATGAGAGATCTCATCATTCCAACTTCTTGAGG
Source organism: Castanea mollissima (assembly GCA_014183005.1). Classification (NCBI taxonomy): domain Eukaryota; kingdom Viridiplantae; phylum Streptophyta; class Magnoliopsida; order Fagales; family Fagaceae; genus Castanea; species Castanea mollissima. The sequence continues at coordinate 989,814 of JACAVU010000008.1, read as the reverse complement.
TATAGAACCAGAAAAGTTCTTTTTTAAAAGGAATAGTGTGTCTAATTTCCAACTTCTTAAGGTACACTTTAGTTCTTGCTTGATTAATGCAATATGGGTCATGCTGTTGGCAAATAAATGAACAATTCCACTGACACACTTTCACACCTACTTTAACAAATGAGTTCTTCTAGTGCCACATAAAGTGACACAATAATTGCCACAACTCGTTCATGTGGCAAGTTGTAGCTGGTGGAAGGGTGTCCCCATATGGACCCATTACCACCCTTCCACTAATCACAACTCACCACATGGGTGAGTTATGACATTTGTTGTGCCACTTTATGTGGCACAAGACTTATTCTTAACAAATGAGTCCGATTAATGTAGATTGACTTATTCATTCTTCCAACCGGAACTTTTCACACCAAAGCAAAAAGCCCTATATAACTGGGAAAACAAAATTTCATTGACTTTGAAGTAGAAGGAAAAAAGGCATGAAAGCTTGAACGTTTCTTTAAAACGAAAATTATTACTTTGACCGAATAGGAGAAAAGACATTTGCTCTTGTATTCTAATACAACCATGACATTTGTTCTTAGCGGACGTACACACGTACAGTATACAAAAATATTATCTTCTTTCCTTTAAGGGGAAAAAAAAATAGTTGCATATTTACATTGAAGTATAGATGAAGCTTTAAACCAACAAGCCATTAGTTTTCTTCATCAGAGTCAAAAGAATGTCTCTTACTCAAAGATTTCAATACGTCGACCACATTGTGATACCCTTTTTTAAGGTCGGTTTAAAGCCCAAATGCCCAAATATGAAAGAGGAGTAAGGCCCAAGAATAGGTCCTTAAAAAACTCAATAAGACATAGTCTGTAGCAGAGTATATTAGTTTGGGAATTAAAGATAAGGCCCAAGGATGGCCCACCACCCTTTGAATGGGAAAAAAACAAGGGAGGTAGCCACCATAAGGTGGGCCCTTCAAAAGAGCAAACATGGGTTGGGAATGGCCTAAAGGTTGAGAAAGAAGAGCAAAGTCAAAAAATGACATTCTATGGGATTGCTTGAAAACAAGAAACATTCATTGGGCCCAAAACCCTATGAAGGGCAGCAAGCCCATGAAACCCAAAGTGTCCTTATAAAAAGAAAGTGAAGCCAAATCCCTTCTGGGAAAAACGATGAAAAGAAACAAAAGATAGCAACGGATAACCTCGGCAGGAATTGTATAAGAAAGAAAGAAACCAAAATTAGAAAAGACACAGACGTAGCAAGGCTAGGCGAGTGATCGCTGCTTGATTTTCACATTTTCGCAACAGCCTTGATTTTGCCTTTGCTGAATTCATACTTTTGCATGTCATAGATGAGTTCTTTTTGAAGCTGCTTATCAGCAACCAATATGTCATCGTTCTCATTCTTGTAGTCCTTGAGAAGGATTCTGAGGTATTCCATGAGGGGGCTGTTATTACTTTCTGATCGCTGATGGGGATGGAATTTTGGATAAGGCCCTTTCTGACTGCTAGAGTTATAGCCTTTCCTCTTAGCATGCAAGAATTTGGAAAGCATCCTGCTTTCTCAATTAAAATGCAGATTTTATATTAATTAGAACTTGTAACAAAAACTGACACATAGATGATTAGTCAGACCCTCCTAATCAACCCGAGCAAACCCAAATGAAAAGCGAAATTGGTTATTTAGTAAGGAACTCTGGAAAAAACAAGATAGGTAACATGATGACCCCATGTATTAGTATTTGACATGCTTTTTTCACTAACTGGTACAGTTACAAAGGAGCTGCACGCCTGCACCCCCTTAATGAGCTTCGTATTAACTTGTTAAAAAATATTTAATGCATACATTAATGAGGTCTCGTAGTTACGTAGGCACTAATCCAAGAGATCACCCACAAAACACAAATTTGCCAGCAAGACAGACTGTCCAATAATATCTTCTATATCAAGCATACCATCAGATGCTGCAGCAAGAATATCTGCACAACTTTGCAAAGGTGGCCAAAAGGTTCTCCAGAGCCATTTGTTACAGCAAAGAAACATAAATGTGCATTCTTTTATATCTCAAATTCTCATCATTGCCCCGGGACACTTATTATAAATCTGCATTTCAATTGCAGAAATGCAGATTTGTTCTTGCTGAATATAGTGGGGCAAAAAAGTCGGCCCTTCACTCATGAGCCCTGAGAATCAGTAGGCAGGCATTCAAAATGAAAATGGCTTCCACAAAACTGTTATATGCAAGTAGAGGTGCCTTCACTGCATACACATTATACATTAGAGTCAATACCCAACAATACACATGTAGTACCAACTTCAAAGACTGCAAATATAATTGCTTGTGAGAACCTTTTCACCTTTCAAAATATTTCCATAAAGGTACTCAGCAAGTTGTCTTATCTTTTCTGATTCATCAACAAGTGACAAAAGAAATCGAAGGAATGGCACTCCTCCCCAGTACACGCGGTCTCTTTGATTATGAGAAAAAGGTCAATACTCTCCCATGTTGGTAGTTATCAAAAGGGAAACATTGAAAAGTATCAGAAATAACAGAACACCAGAAGAAATTGTACCTGCAATAATCTTGAGAGCAATATAAATGTCTGCCTTCTCACAAGTTCACATGGATCACAAAGACACTCATGATCTTTGCTATATAACTGTTGACTTCAAAACAATTTGTTAGAAACTTAGGATGAGAAACAGGTTAATCAAATTTGATCACTTTATCTCCTCCCAAAAGTTTGTTTAAATATCAGATACTGTTATATCATTTCTGTTGATCGTTTAAAGGCCTAACCAATCAATGGGAACAGTATACCGAACACAAAAATCTGCCATCATTACCACCAGATTGTCGCGTAGAGCAGCACAATCACTCTTTTCAAGTTCCTGGAATAAGACATGCAAAGTTTGAATTTTGCTTCAGTTGTTATTCAGGGGAAGTGACGGATACTTTCTACAGAAAGCAATAAAATATATGCTCAAATAAATATCTTTTAATACACACATACAGCACTAATACAAAACTTGGGAATAATGCTATATGCATCAGTTGTGCCTAATGAATTCTTTGAATCAAAGTTAGGTTAAATACGCAAAACTAGAGAGTTTTGTAAGCTGAAATTTCTTACCAGATACAAAGAGAACCCATCACAAAGAGAATGACTTTAGGTGAACAGGGTTGCTTAAGAAAAGTCACATAAGAGTGTCTTTCTTAGAGATCCAGAGGAGTTGTCACAAGGATAACTTTTTAATGAGTTTTCAAGAAAATAACTTTTTAAGACTGTTGGAATTGAATAATGCCAAGTCAATGACCAAACCTGCACAAAAAGAGGAATAAAATTATTTGCAAGTTTTCCATCAACGATGAAAATCTTCCCCATTGTTACCCAAGCTTGAATATATAAAGAAGGGACTGTTTGCTTTGGAGAAACTGTAGGGCCTAGCAATTTGTTCAATTTGGGATCAGAATTTCCTGAAGTTATTATGGTGTGTAATAGTGGAGTAATGGCATTCACATCAGCAGACTGATAAATAATAACCAAGGATCCAATTATATAAACTGTTGTGACTGCTTGTGAGAATAACCTGGCTGCTTTCTTGCCCTTTCTACTAGGAGGTGTTAAAAAGTTCCCATCCTTATTTGCTTCTGAAACCTATGAAATAAACTTTCTAAAATATGTGAAACTTAAGAGAGAAGCTGGTCTACCCATCTCATAACAAGTGTATCAATCTCCTCAGGATTTGAAGCTTTCTGCTTGCACAAAGTCCTAAGTGCTTTTACATGAGCATTAATCTGCAATCACATGTACCAATTAAGTACAAATTCAGGTGCAAGTATTAAGAAGAAACGAGGAAAAAAAAAACACAAACTTACCTACAATTTATCTAATTGTAACTCAATATATAACATAAAAAGAAAAATCACAAGCAAGTACATGTCCTTCAATCAATGTCTGCAATTTATGAACTAAAACATACGATCAACTCCTAGAGTTCTACAGATCAAAAAAACAAACATCTAAAGATCCATAAAAAGCTATTGAGCTTGATCAGTGTGAGTTGGGCAAATTCATCGGAGTACTTTTACCATCAAGCTGTACTAATGGCAAACTACTGTATTGACCAATAAAGCATGTTAGACAACAGAAGAGAAACAAAATCCTGACTGCAACTAGATGCACCGAGTTTATTTATTTATTTATTATATATAAGTAGCTGGATACACTAAAAGACATCAAGTAGTAGATACCTCAGTTGAATGCATGTTAAACTCTTCAATTCGTTTAAGCAAGTTATGAGCCAAATCTGCTGCAGGTTCTGGAGTCAGTTCCATAGAGACATTAGAGATTGTTCTGGAGCCATTTGTCTCATCAAAGAAACAAAAATGTGCATTCTTTCAGATCTTCAATTCTCATAATTACCCCTGGAAACACATATAACTAGTTATAAATCTGCATCTCAGTTGCAGATTTGTTCTTGCTGAATATAGTGGGGCATATCAACCTGATGGTAAAAAGTTGGCACTCCATTCGTGAGCCCTGAGAGTTAGCATCTCCAATGTGGGCACGGCAGTCATTCAAAATGAAAATGGCTTCCACAAAACTGTTATAAGCAAGAAGAGGTGCCTTCACTGCATATACATTATACTTTAGATTTAACACCCAACAACTAACAGGCATCACCAAATTCAAAGACTGCAAATATGATTGCTGGTGAGAAACTTGTCGCCTTTTAAAATACTCCCAAAAAGGTAATCAGCAAGTTGTCATATTTATTCCAATTCATCAATAAGTGACAAAAGAAATCGGAGGAATAGCACTCCTCTGCATTTCGCGTACTCCCTCTGATTATGAGAAAACAGTCCATATTCTCCCTAATTATTAATCATCAAAAAGGAAACAAATGAAAAGCACCAAAAATGACAGAACAGCAGAACATATTGTACCTGCAATAATCTTGAGAGCAATATAAATGTCGGCCTTCTCACAAGTTCACATGGATCTCAGAGACACATTATGGTCTTCGCTATATAACACTCGACATCAAAACAATTTGTTAGAAACTTACGATAAGAAACAGGTTAATCAAATCTGATCGTTTTATCTCCTCTCGAAAGTTAGTTTAAATATCAGATACTCTTATATCATTTCTGTTAATCATTTACAGGCCTTACCAATCAACGGGTAGAATACCAAATGCAAAAATCTGCCATCATCACTTAATTGTTCCGTAGAGCAGCAGTCACTCTTTTCAAGGTCCTGGAATAAGACATGCAAAGTTCAAATTTTGTTTCAGTTATTATTCAGGGGAGTAACAAATGGTTGCTACAGGAAGCAATAAAATATAGCTATATCTTCAAATACACACACACACAAATGTATAAAGAAGGGGCTTTTTGCTTTAGAGAAATTGTACAGCTTGGCAATTTGCTCAATTTGGGATCAGAATTGCCTGAAGTGACAATGGTGTGTAATAGCAGAGTAATGGAATTAACATCAGCAGACGGAAAAAACAATAATAACCAAAGATCCAATTGTATAAACTGCCGTGATGGCTTGTGATAACAACCTGGCTACTTTCTTGCCCATTATACTAGGTGGGGTAAAAAAGCTCCCATCTTTGTTTGCTTCTGAAACCTCTAAAATATAGTACTTTTCTAAAATGTGTGACGCTTTAGAGAGAAGCTGGTCTACCCATTTCATAACAAGTGTATCAGCCTCCTCAGGATTTAAAGCATTAACAATTAAGTGCACATGCAGGTGCCAATATGAAGAAGAAACAAAGAAAAAAGAAAAAAAAAAGGAGCAAACTTACCTACAAATAGTCTAATTGAAACCCAATATACAACCTAAAAAGAAACATCACAAGCAAGTACAAGTCCTTCAATCCATGTGAGCTGGGAAAATTCATCAAGCTCTACTAATGGCAAACTACTGTATTGACCAATAATGCACAAAGTTTATATATATATATAAAAGTAACTGAATACTTTAAATGACATCAAGTGGTAGATACCTCAGTTGAATGCATGTTGCACTCTTCAATTCTTTTAAATCTGTTTCAGGTTCTGGAGGCAGCTCCGTAGAAACATTAAAGATTGTTTGCAAGAGCAAAACACAATCCCCAGCCCAAGCAACATAATTTGATTCTGTAGTCTATACCCTCTTCTTCTGCATATGAATCTCCTTGTGCAAGTGGAATTTTGACCTCACCTATTACTCCATGCTTGTCAAAGAGCTGCCAACTCCTAGTCCACTGCTTTCAAAAATATGCCGAAACCTCGGTGAACTTAGGCGAGTTTGGATTTTTCTTTAAAGGTTTCTGCTTTTGCTTTTTGTCTCAATTTTTTTTTTTTTTTTTTGGCAATAATATAACTTTTAGCTTTTTTGTCAGACAATCTGCTTACTAGAAGTGAATTGAAGACAACAGATAAAAAATTAAATTCTTAAATGATAAAGTAAAATTAGAACTTCCTAAAAAAATGAAGTAAAATTAGAAGATTGAGTTGAGAGCAGGCCAAAATTAGAAAATCTAATTATTAATTTAGAAAATATATAATAAAGAACGGGTTGTTACACGTAACAAATGATGCTTTCATTTGGTAAATCATGTGGCATTGAAGTTTGGCCATGCACTCTACGTTTTTTAATTAGTCTAAAAAGTAAATTTTACTCTCTAAATTTGATTGAAGCTTATTTGACATTTTCAACTTTATTTTCATTTAATTAATTTCTTTAAATTTCAAATTTATTCAATTCATTCATTTTATCCAATTATCTTCAAAAAAATTTGTTAAGTATGCAATTAACTAATAAAAAAAAATTTTGAAAAAAAAAAAATCTCACATAAAAATTTTAAAAAAGAAATTGCCTTTTAATTTTTTTTAATTTGTTAATTACATACTTAAAGTATAAATTTTTTTTTCTAATAAAATCGAATGAAAGGTTTGAATTAAATAAATTTAAAACTTAAAAAACTTAATTTAACAAAATTAAAATTAGGCATATAAAATAAATTTCAATCAAACTTATAAAATGCAATTTGCATTTTACTCTTTCAGTTATTGGACAAAGGTATTTACAGTTACGTCGTTCTATATCTTGACCCTATAAATAGCTCTCTTTAAAAATAAATAAAAACCTTATAAACAACTAGCGAGCACTAAATTAATTAACACACATATGAAATTTCTCAAATAAAAACTCCTCGTTTTATTAGTGAAATTTCTCAAAACTCTGCATTTTCATGTATACACTCTTACCAGTCAAACACAATAAAATAACTAGTTATTGAAATGGTTTACTGGGAGAGGAGTATATGATATATCCGAAAAGGTAGAGCAACAACAATGCACAAACAGACAAACACAAACAAAACGCAATTAGACAGTTGAGACTCTGAGATCAACTACTTCTCCAAATGTGATCGTGTGTAATGTATTTGGCAAATGTGATTTCCAAGTTGAAAGTTCTTGAGAAACTTGTTGCATTGTTGGACGAGATTGTGGAATGGTGTGCAAGCAAGCAATTGCTATCTTTGCAATGGAGAGGACTTCTCCTGCAGCTTCATTAGTAGGGAGTGAAAGTCGTTGGTCCAACACATCCTTCAATAGTAGATCACCAATTGTAATTGTTGGTGATGATAGAGATGATATGAGATCTTCGGGATGCTTGCCCATAATTATTTCTAAAGTCAACACTCCAAAGCTAAAGACATCGCATTTTTCGTTAACTTCCATTGTGTATGCAAGCTCTGATAGGAAAATGAATTAATCAAAATCAAAGCAGTGCCACAGTAGTAATAAAATCAAAACATGACTTGAATTTGGTCCATGCATATGCAAACTGTAAAATATATCAATTTTTTTTTTATAGAATAAAATATATCAATGTTATGATAATCATTTTTTAGGATCGATATTCATGGAACTTATGCTTAACACAATTTTTTTTTTTTTTTTTTTTTTGTGGAGAAAATATGCTTAACACAATTAATTTTCTGTTTTTACCATCTTTTAACTTTTGATTGGCTGTAGGAAAAAATAATAATAATAAAGGGGGACATGCACTAGTTTCTCATTCAAACTTATTATCTATAGAATCAACAACATACTAAAAACTGATATTTCTCTCAAAAAAATAAAAACCATAAAGACTAACAAGACAGTTTTTAATTATTTTTTATATAGAAACATATATATATATATATATATATATATATATATTCTTTTTCTTTTTTCTTTTTTTCTTTTTTTGGATAGGATATATAGAAACATAATAGGTGTTAGTTTCGTTGTCTTTGGACTAAATACAAAAGGAAAAGGGTTAAATGATTTATGCGACCTGATTACTTATCTCTTATATACGAGGTAAAAATGCAGCAAATTTTTTTTATTATTCTATAATAAAGCATATAAATCTTCTTCCACCAAAAATAAATAAATATATAAATAAATAACTAATCAAAAGTTACATCAAGTGTAACTTGAACGAACGAACGAACAAACAATTTTTATACGAATGGTTTTTTCTGTTGGTCTTAATATGGTATAAATAATAACTAATCTTGAACTAAGTTTAGACTAATTGTAAGGTTGTAATAGAGTTAGGTTGTCTACTCTACAAGCAATGGCGGAGTTAGAATTTGTTCGGGGGAGGGGGGAAGCTAAATATATTGACAAACCGTAGACAACAAAAAATAGAATTTAGCAAGTCCATAGGTTCACAGCTCTAATTATTGGTCAATCCAAAACATCAACTTTTCTTATGTACAAAAAATGACTAATGGCAAACTGCTAGTTAGACAAACCATAGACAACAACAAAGAAACTAACCTGGAGCCATGTATCCAAAGGTGCCTGCAAGTGAAGTCCAATTGGATGAATCAGGCTTTAAAAGTCTTGCAGTGCCAAAGTCAGAGATGTGAGCCTCATATTCCTGATCCAATAGAACATTCTTACTGGATATATCACGATGAATTATAGAAGGTGAACAATCATGGTGCATATAAGATAATGCATTTGCCACACCTTTTATGACGTTGGCTCTCCTAATCCAGTCAAATGCCTTTGCTCCTTCCTCACTTTTTAGTAATTTTACCAAGCTTCCTCCTTCCAAAAACTCATAAACCAAAAGAGAGTGTTTTGGATATGAACAAAAACCATACAACCTCACAATGTTACGATGTCTTATTTCTGTTAAGGTATGAATCTCGCTCGTAAAGGCTTTTTGATTGGATTTCTCACCATCAAGTAATGGGTGAGATTTCTTCACAGCAACGGCTTGACTTGTTGGCAAGACAGCTTTGTAAACACTTCCATATCCTCCCACTCCAATGCAATATTTGGAATTGAAATTCTCTGTAGCTTTAATGATGTTTTCATACACCATTTTCCCATCATAACTCCATATTGCAAAAAGATTATCATTATGTGCTTCTCTTGGCTTGTCTTCTATTTTCTTCACCCTTTGGCGAAGGAGAAGTGAAACTCCTACAATGACATATATGATAAACAATGTGCCCAAAAGTGAGGGTAAAATTATTACCAAAAATTGGTTGCTCCTCTTCGACAGAGGATTAGGAATCGGTTTTAAGCATGCCTTCAAACCAACAACATTACCACACAAGCCTCTATTATTTTGCAATGCTGCAATTGGAGCCGTGTGGAAGGCTGTGATGTTAGGAATAGGACCCTCTAGCTCATTGTAGGATATATCAATGGATGTTAAGCTTGCACTATCATCAAATGTGGATGGGATGGAACCAGAGAGATTATTATGAGAGAGATTCAATGTTTCCAACTGTTGCATTCCTCCAAGCTTTCGTGGTATCTCTCCTACCAGCAAATTCTTACTAACATCAAGACTTTGAAGAGACTGCAAGCTTCCTATATCATAAGGAATACTTCCATCAAGTGTATTTCTGCTCAAATTCAAGAACAATAATCTTGAGCACTCTCCAAGTTGTTTGGGGATCAAGCCACTGAGATTGTTTGCTGCCAAGTTACAATGTTCTAAAACAGATAGCATTCCAATTTCTGAAGGAATGTTACCTGAAAGTTGGTTATTGTTCAAAAGAAGTTTGAGCAATGACTTCAGGCGCCCCAGATCCTTTGGAATTTTTCCCACTAGATGATTTGAAGAGAGGTCAAGGACGCCTAGCATTGTTGCGTTGCCAATTTCAGGTGGAATACTACCAGAAATCTTATTGTTGGAGATTTTTAGGTTTGTCAAGTTATGACACTGCCCCCACTTTGATGAAAGCTCACCATACAGATTATTACTACTTAAATCAATATAATTTAAGTTTGGGTAGATGTCAAAATCTTCTGCTATATTTCCTGTTAGATGGTTTCCATCAAGCCGAACCCGAACGAGACTACTGCAATTTTTCAAGCTTTTTGGGATAGGACCTATAAAGTGGTTATTAACGGCAGTAAAGTTAACAAGTGTTCCAGATTGGCATATTTGTGGAGGTAACTGGCCTACAAAATTGTTTTCAAATAGTTGCAAATTTGTCAAACGGGTGAGATTATTCATTCCTACTGGAACAGAACCGCTTAGATTGTTCATCCCCAAATTCAAATAGGTGAGCATGGTCAAGTTTCCAATGGTGGATGGAATTGATCCAGAAAGTTGGTTGCCATTAACGAAAAGTATAGACAAGGCAACTAGGTGTCCTATGGAAGCGGGAATTGAACCACTTAGTTTGTTGTTAGACAAACCTAAAGTGATTAGCTTGGTCAAATTTCCAATCGTGGTTGGAATTGGTCCAGAAATTTGGTTTTCATAAAGGTTAAGTAAAGACAAGGAAGTTAGGTTTCCTATGGAAGCGGGAATTGAACCACTTAATTCATTTGAGAACAAATTTAAAGTGGTAAGCTTGGTCAAATTTCCAATCATGGTTGGAATTGGTCCAAAAAGATTGTTTGAAGAAAGTTTAAGATCAGACAATTCAACCATCTTTCCTATGGAAGCAGGGATTGGACCAGTGAGACTATTATTTAGTAATTGAAGTACCCACAGATGTTTAAGAAATCCTAATTCCTCAGGAATGGAACCAGAGATACTGTTGGAATAAAGGTAAAGTTGTTGTAACTCGCTCAAGTTTCCAATGGAAGAGGGAATAGGACCAATGAGAAAATTAGATGACAAATCAAGTTGAGTGAGAGATTTCATCATTCCAACTTCTCGGGGTATATAACCAGAAAAATTGTTTTTTAAAAGGAATAGTGCGGTTAAGTTGCCCAACTTTCCAATTTCTCGAGGAATAGATCCCGAAAGTTCATTGTTTTGGAGGTCCAGATAGGATAAATTGCCCATCTTTCCTACTTCGGGAGGAACAGATCCCGAAAGTTTGTTGCGTTGAAGCTGAAGACGGGATAAATTGCTCAAGTTTCCCATAGAAGCTGGGATGGGGCCTCTGAGATTATTTTCATCTAAAGCGAGGTGAATTAGATCTTTCAATACTCCTATTTCTTGAGGGATGGAACCATTGAGCATATTCATGGAAGCCCAAAAAATTTGAAGACTTGTTATTTGGAGTATCTCGGGTGGAATTCTTCCCGAGATATTATTGCGAGTCAGATGAAGAAACAAGAGTTTGGAGAGGTTAGCAATGCTGGGAGTTATGGTGCCAGAAAGATTATTGTGAGACAAGTCAAGATGGGTCAGATTGGAAAGGTTGAAAATACTATCCGGAATGGTTCCATAAAACGAGTTTTTTGTTAGATCAATAGTAAGGAGGTTGGGAAAGGATGAGAAATTAAGGTTGGAAAGCGTACCTTTCAAACCAAAACTTGACAGGTTTAGGCGAGTGACACCCAACTCCAAGTCATCGCAAGTAATTCCAACCCAATTAATGCATGGGCGGTCTCCAACCCACGAAGATAGGAGAGATTTGTTTTGGTTGTCAAGACTGGCTTTCCAGTTTAGAAGAGCTTCTGCTTCCTTATCAAATGCTTTGCCATCTTCAGCTGTAGCAGCCACAGAAGGAGTTGTGGAGGAAGCAAAAGTAGCAAAATGGAGTAGGGAAATCAACAAAACTACATGGCTACAGAACAAGACTCTGAATGCCATGACTTTGGTAACTGTCGGTTATTACAAAATTAAACTCGAGATGGAGAGGGATATTGCATGTGTGTTTGCTGCAAGCATGGGCTGATGAACATATTTTGGGTACAGGTGCAAGGAATTTATAGATAGAATTACGCCAAGTCGTGTAATGTAGAAATTTTCAATTTTAGAAATTTTCATTTTCTCATTTATTGATGGGATTCATTTTTAGAACTTGCTACCGTACTTAGTGGGCTGATTTAACTCGAATTAATAGTCCCTATCATGCCCTTGTTTTCTCATTTACTAAATTCTGAATAGACACCATTGTCGATTTTTCGAATTAGATGTTAACAGTTTCTGTCATTTTATATATAGTATTCTTTATTGATTGAACATTACAACAAAGTTGTAGGAAATTATTGTTTGTTACTGACTAGTAAGCGGCTGTGATTGTTAGAACGGTTTCGTTCAAAATTGGCCAGGGAGTGTAAAAGTCTGAATAGCGATCTCTAAAAATAAATAAATAAAAAATAAGAGTCTAAATAATGTTACTATTAAGTAAAGACATAGCAACTTCTAGGCTTCTGTTGTATGTCAAGAATTTTGTCAGTATATCTTTAATTAAGAGGCGAAAATACAATTTTGGTTCATACATTTTGTGGTCACGGTTACTTTGGTCTTTATATTTTGATAACAGTCAATTTGGACTCTGTTATTTTTAGCTTGCAGACAATTTGGTCCTACGGTGAACTTATTACAAATGGAAAATACTTATGTGGCAAACTGTTGCGATTAAAATAATGCAAACCCAAGTGCAAATTTTTCACAATTAATAAAATTTCGGTGAGTCCAAGATTGATCCATAGGGAATGATTGACACTAATATAAAAAACTTCTATTATTAAGTAGTAAATAAAAACAGTTTTTTGTTTGGTTCAAAATCGGCCAGTGACTGAGACTACAATTGAAAATAGCAAAATAAATCTAAAGATAAATTAATGGAGAGAAAACACTAGGGACTCAAGGATCCACCTAAAATTTTATCATATGAACTTAGATTATTTTTAACTCAATTAGGATAGAGAGCCAACTCGCCAAATCAGAAGATAAAACAAAAAAGTACTCAAATAATGTATAAACTAGATTGAATAAGAGTGATTGAGCAACTCCATAAAAACAGTGCTACACATCTAAAAACAAATATATAACAAAAGATCCAAAAGTGTTCTAGGTTTTTTCCCTTGATAACCTCAGCCTCCTTCAAAACAAAAAGAGAGAATCTCTTAAATTTAGGATGAGAATTCCTTGATTTCCAAAATTTTATCCGCTGTCAGCTTTTAGCCCACTTTTGACCTCAAAAATAATTTGTTCTGAATTTGTGTCAAACTACAAAGTTGTAAATCTTCATGTCTTCTTTCTGTGGCCATAAGAATCATACTAATTGGACATCTGTGCAAGAAGTTATGAAAAAAAAAAAAGACTGAAACAATGCACGATATTTCCATATCAAGATTTTTCAATTTTGACTTGAACAAATTTCTTTTTACCTTTTTTATTATCACAAGTTTTTGACTTATTGAACACTTCAAAAGCCATGCTCCACTTAATCTTGACCATTGAATTCTCTTAGTTGATTTTTCAAATTAGATGTTAACAGTTTCTCTCATTTTATATAAAGTATTCTTTGTTGATTTAACTTTACAACAAAGTTGTAGGAATTTTTTTTTTTTTTACTGACTAGTAAGCGGCTGTGATTGTTAGAACGTTTTGGTTCAAAATCGGCTAGTGATTGTAAAAGTCTGATAGCGATCTCTAAAAATGAATAAATAAAAAATAAGAGTCTAAATAGCGTTACTATTAAGTAAAGATATAGCAACTTCAAGGCTTTCTTTGTATGTCAAGAACATTGTTAGTATATCTTTAATTAATATGCAAAAATACTATTTTGGTTCATACATTTTGGCGTCACGGTTAATTCGGTCCTTATATTTTGGTAACAGTCAATTTGGACTCTGTTATTTTCAGCTTGCAGACAATTTGGTACTATTGTGAACTTATTACTAACGGAAAATACTTATGTGGCAAACTGTTGCGATTAAAATGATCCAAACCCAAGTGCAGATTTTTCACAAGTAATAATATCTCGGTGAGTCCAAGATTGATCCATAGGGAATGATTGACACTAATATAAAAACTTCTATTATTAAGTAGTAAATAAAAATAGTTGTTTGTTTGGTTCAAAATCGGCCAGTGACTGAGACAACAATTGAAAATAGCAAAATAAATCTAAAGATAAATTAATGGAGAGAAAACACTAGGGACTCAAGGATCCACCTAACATTTTATCATATGAACTTGGATTATTTTCAACTCAATTAGGATAGAGATCCAACTCGCCTAATCAGAAGATAAAAAAAAAAAGTACTCAAATAATGTATAAACTAGATTGAATAAGACTAATTGAGCAACTCCATAAAAACAGTGCTACACATCTAAATATATATATAACAAAAGATCCAAAAGTGTACTAGGGTTTTTTCTCTTGATAACCTTAGCCTCCTTCAAAACAAAAAGAGAGAATCTCTTAAATTTAGGATGAGAATTCCTTGATTTTCAAAATTTTATCCGTTGTCAGCTTTTAGCCCACTTTTGACTTCAAAAATAATTTGTTCTGAATTTGTGTCAAACTACAAAGTTGTAAATCTTCATGTCTTCTTTCTGTGGCCATAAGAATCATATTAGTTGGACATCTGTGCAAGAAGTTATGGAAAAACAAATACTGAAACAATGCATGATATTTCCATATCAAGAATTTTCAATTTTGACTTGAACAAATTTCTTTTTACCTTTTTTATTATCACAAGTTTTTGACTTATTAAATACTTCAAAAGCCATGCTCCAATTAACCTTGACTATTGAATTCTCTTAGTTGATTTTTCAAATTAGATGTTGACAATTTTTGTCATTTTATATAAAGTATTCTTCGTTAATTTAACTTTACAACAAAGTTGTAGGAAATTATTGTATTTTACTGACAAGTAAGCAGCTGTGATTGTTAGAACGTTTTGGTTCAAAATTGGCAAGTGATTGTGAAAGTCTGATAGCGATCTCCAAAAATAAATAAATAAAAAATAATAAAAAATAAGAGTCTGAATAGCATTACTATTAAGTAAAGACATAGCAACTTCAAGGCTTTCCTTGTATGTCAAGAATATTGTCAGTATATCTTTAATTAATAGGCGAAAATACTATTTTGGTACATACATTTTGGGGTCAGGGTTAATTTGGTCCTTATATTTTGGTTAACAGTCAATTTGGACTGTATTATTTTCAGCTTGTAGACAATTTGGTCCTACTATGAACTTATTGCTAATGGAAAATACTTATGCGGCAAATTTGTTGCGATTAAAATAATCCAAACCTAAGTACAAATTTTTCACAAGTAATAATATCACGGTGAGTCCAAGATTGATCCACAATCAATGATTGACACTAATATGAAACCTTCTATTATTAAGTAGTAAATAAAAACAGTTGTTTGTTTGGTTCAAAATCGGCCACTGACTGAGACTACAATTGAAAAGAGCAAAATAAATCTAAAGATAAATTATTGGAGAGAAAACACTAGGGACTAGAGGATCCACCTACAATTTTACCATATGAACTTGGACTATTTTAAACTCAATTAGGACAGAGAGCCAACTCGCCTAATCAAAAGATACAAAAGTGTACTAGGGTTTTTTCTCCAGATAACCTCCACCTCCTTCAAAGAAAAAGAGAAAATCTCTTCAATTTAGGATGGGCATTCCATGATTTTTAGAATTTTATCCACTGTCAGCTTCGAGCCCACTTTTGACCTCAAAAATGATTTGTTCAGAATTTGTGTCGAACTACAAAGTTGTAAATCTTCATGTCTTCTTTCTGTGGCCATAAGAATCATATTAACTGGACACCTGTGCACGAATTTATGGAAAAAAAAAATACTGAAACAATGCACGATATTTCCAAATCAAGATTTTTGAATTTTGACTTTAAAAATTTCTCTCTTACCTTTTTTATTCTCACAAGTTTTTGACTTATTGAATACTTGAAAAGCCATGCTCCAATTAATCTTGACCCTTGAATTCTTTTAGTTGATTTTTCAAATTAGATGTTAACAGTTTCTATCATTTTATATAAAGTATTCTTTGTTGATTTAACTTTGCAGCAAAGTTGTTGGAAATTATTGTTTTTTACTGACTAATAAGTGGCTGTGATTGTTAGAACGTTTTGGTTAAAAATCGGCCAGTGATTGTAAAAGTCTAAATAGCGATCTCTAAAAATAAATAATAAAAAATAAGAGTGTAAATAGCGTTACTATTAAGTAAAGCCATAGGAACTTCTTGGCTTTCTCTGTATGTGAAGAATATGGTTAGTATATCTTTAATTAATAGGCAAAAAATACTATTTTGGTTCGTACATTTTGGGGTCACGGTTAATTTGGTCCTTATATTTTGGTAACAGTCAATTTGGACTTTGTGATTTTTTGCTTGTAGACAATTTGGTCCTACCGGGAAATTATTACAAACGGAAAATACTTATGTGGCAAACTGTTGCGATTAAAATAACGAAAACTCAAGTGCAGATTTTTCACAAGTAATAATATCTCGGTGAGTCCAAGATTGATCCATAGGGAATGATTGAAACTAATATAAAAGCTTCTATTATTAAGTAGTAAACAAAAGTAGTTGTTTTGTTTGGTTCAAAATCGACCTGTGACATAGACTACAATTGAAAAGAGCAAAATAAATCTGAAGATAAATTAATGGAGAGAAAACACTAGGGACAGAAGGATCCACCTAACATTTTATCATATGAACTTGAATTATATTTAACTCAATTAGGATAGAGAGCCAACTCACTTAATCAGAAGATAAAGCAATAAAGTACTCAAATACTGTGCAAACAAGATTGAATAAGAGTGAATGAGCAACTCCATTAAAACAGTGCTACACATCTATAAAAAAATTATAACCAAAGATCCAAAAGTGTTCTAGGGTTTTCTCCCTCGATAACCTTAGCCTCCTTCAAAAGAAAAAGTGAGAATCCCTTAAATGAAGGATGGGAATTCCTTGATTTTCGGAATTTTATGCACTGTCAGGTTCAAGACCACTTTAGACCTCAAAAATTATTTGTTCTGAATTTGTGTCAAACTACAAAGTTGTAAATCTCCATGTCCTATTTCTGTGGCCATATGAATCATATTAATTGGACACTTGTGCATGAATTTATGGAAAAAAAAAATACTGAAACAATGCATGATCTTTCCAAATCAAGATTTTTGAATTTTGACTATAAAAATTTCTCTCTTACCTTTTTTATTCTCACAAGTTTTTGACTTATTAAATACTTGAAAAGCCATGCTCCAATTGATCTTGACCCTTGAATTCTTTTAGTTGATTTTTCAAATTAGATGTTAACAGTTTCTATCATTTTATATAAAGTATTCTTTGTTGATTTAACTTTGCAGCAAAGTTGTTGGAAATTATTGCTTTTTACTAACTAGTAAGTGGCTGTGATTGTTAGAACGTTTTGGTTAAAAATCGGCCAGTGATTGTAAAAGTCTAAATTGCGATCTCTAATAATAAAAAATAAAAAAAAAAGAGTGTAAATAGCATTACTATTAAGTAAAGACATAGGAACTTCTAGGCCTTCTTTGTATGTGAAGAATATGGTTAGTATATCTTTAATTAATAGGCGAAAATACTATTTTGGTTCATACATTTTGGGGTCACGGTTAATTTGGTCCTCATATTTTGATAACAGTCAATTTGGACTTTGTGATTTTCAGCTTCAAACAATCTGGTCCTACCGGGAAATTATTACAAACGGAAAATACTTATGTGGCATACTGTTGCGATTAAGATAATGCAAAATCAAGTGCAGATTTTTCACAAGTAATAATATCTTGACGAGTCCAAGATTGATCCATAGGGAATGATTGAAACTAATATAAAAGCTTCTCTTATTAAGTAGTAAACAAAAACATTGGTTTTGTTTGGTTCAAAATCGGCCTGTGACTAAGACTACAATTGAAAAGAGCAAAATAAATCTGAAGATAAATTAATGGAGAGAAAACACTAGGGACTGAAGGATCCACCTAACATTTTATCATATGAACTTGAATTATATTTAACTCAATTAGGATAGAGAGCCAACTCGCCTAATCAAAAGACAAAACAATAAAGGACTCAAATAGTGTTCAAACAAGATTGAATAGGAGTGATTGAGCAACTCCATTAAAACAGTGCTACACATCTATAAAAAAATTATAACCAAAGATCCAAAAGTGTTCCAGGGTTTTCTCCCTCGAGAACCTCAGCCTCCTTCAAAAGAAAAAGAGAGAATCTCTTAAATTAAGGATGAGAATTCCTTGATTTTTGAAATTTATCCACTGTCAGGTTCAAGCCCACTTTTGACCTCAAAAATGATTTGTTTTCAATTTGTGTCAAACTACAAAGTTGTAAATCTTCATGTCTTCTTTCTGTGGCCATAAGAATCATATTAATTGGTCACCTGTGCATGACTTTATGGGAAAAAAAATACTGAAACAACGCACGATATTTCCAAATCAAGATTTTTGAATTTAGACTTTAAAAATTTCTCTCTTACCTTTTCTATTCTCATAAGTTTTTGACTGATTGAATACTTGAAAAGCCATGCTCCAATTAATCTTGACCCTTGAATTCTTTTAGTTGATTTTTCTTAGTAGATTTTAACAGTTTTTATCATTTTATATAAAGTATTCTTTGTTGATTTAACTTTGCAGCAAAGTTGTTGGAAATTATTGTTTTTTACTAACTAGTAAGTGGCTGTGATTGTTAGAACGTTTTGGTTAAAAATCGGCCAGTGGTTTTAAAAGTCTAAATAGCGATCTCTAAAAATAAAT
Organism: Castanea mollissima; assembly: GCA_014183005.1. Classification (NCBI taxonomy): domain Eukaryota; kingdom Viridiplantae; phylum Streptophyta; class Magnoliopsida; order Fagales; family Fagaceae; genus Castanea; species Castanea mollissima. The sequence goes on along the minus strand of JACAVU010000008.1, from coordinate 970,828 downwards.
AATAGAAAATAAGAGTGTAAATAGCGTTACTATTAAGTAAAGACATAGGAACTTCTAGGCTTTCTTTGTATGTGAAGAATATGGTTAGTATATCTTTAATTAATAGGCGAAAATACTATTTTGGTTCATATATTTTGGGGTCACGGTCAATTTGGTCCTTATATTTTGGTAACAGTCAATTTGGACTCAATGATTTTCAGCTTGCGGACAATTTGGTCCTGCCGGGAAATTATTACAAACGGAAAATACTTATGTGGCAAACTGTTGCGATTAAAATAATGCAAAATCAAGTGCAGATTTTTCACAAGTGATAATATCTCGATGAGTCCAAGATTGATCCATGGGGAATGATTGAAACTAATATAAAAGCTTCCCTTATTATGTAGTAAACAAAAACAGTTGTTTTGTTTGGTTCAAAATCGGTCTGTGACTAAGACTACAATTGAAAAGAGCAAAATAAATCTGAAGATAAATTAATGGAGAGAAAACACTAGGGACTGAAGGATCCACATAACATTTTATCATATGAACTTTAATTATATTTAACTCAAATAGGATAGAGAGGCAACTCGCCTAATCAGAAGATAAAACAATCAAGTACTCAAATAATGTTCAAACAAGATTGAATAGGAGTGATTGAGCAACTCCAATAAAACAGTGCTACACATCTATAAAAAAATTATAACCAAAGATCCAAAAGTGTTGCAGGGTTTTCTCCCTCGATAACCTCAGCCTCCTTCAAAAGAAAAAGTGAGAATCTCTTAAATGAAGGATGGGAATTCCTTGATTTTCGGAATTTCATCCACTGTCAGGTTCAAGCCCACTTTTGACCTCAAAAATGTTTTGTTCTGAATTTGTGTCAAACTACAAAGTTTTAAATCTTCATGTCTTCTTTCTGTGGCCGTAAGACCCATATTAATTGGACACCTGTGTACAAATTTATGGAAAAAAAACACCGAAGCAATGCACAATATTTCCAAATCAAGATTTTTGAATTTTCACTTTAAAAATATCTCTCTTTCCTTTTTTATTCTCATAAGTTTTTGACTTATTGAATGCTTGAAAAGCCATGCTCCAATTAATCTTGACCCTTAAATTCTTTTAGTTGAATTTTCAAATTAGAAGTTAACAGTTTCTATCATTTTATATAAAGTATTCTTTGTTGATTTAACTTTGCGGCAAAGTTGTGGGACATTAGTGTTTTTTACTGACAAGTAAGTGCCTGTGATTGTTAGAACGTTTTGGATAAAAAAGGGCCAGTGATTGTAATAGTCTAAGTAGCGATCTCTAAAAATAAATAATAAAAAATAAGAGTGTAAATAGCGTTACTATTAAGTAAAGACATAGGAACTTCTAGGCTTTCTCTATATGTGAAGAATACGGTTAGTATATCTTTAATTAATAGGCGAAAAGACCATTTTGGTTCATACATTTTGGGGTCATGGTTAATTTGGTCTTTATATTTTGGTAACAGTCAATTTGGACTCCGTGATTTTCAGCTTGCGGACAATTTGGTCCTACCGGGAAATTATTACAAACGGAAAATACTTATGTGGCAAATTGTTGCGATTAAAATAATGCAAAATCAAGTGCAAATTTTTGACAAGTAATAATATCTCGATGAGTCCAAGATTGATCCATAGGGAATGATTGAAACTAATATAAAATCTTCTGTTATTAAGTAGTAAACAAAAACAGTTGTTTGTTTGGTTCAAAATCGGCTAGTGTATGAGACTACAATTGAAAATAGCAAAGTAAATCGAAAGATAAATTAATGGAGAGAAAACACTAGGGACTCAAAGATCCACCCAACATTTATCATATGAACTTGAATTATTTTTAACTCAATTAGGATAGAGAGCCAACTCGCCTAATCAGAAGATAAAATAATAAAATACTCAAATAATGTGCAAACTAGATTGAATAAGTGTGATTGGGCAACTCCATAAAAACAGTGCTACACATCTAAAAATTATATATATATAACAAAAGATCCAAAAGTGTTTCAGGGTTTTTTTCTCTCGATAACCTTAGCCTCCTTCAAAACAAAAAGAGAGAATCTCTTAAATTAAGGACGGGATTTCCTTGATTTTCGGAATTTTATCCACGGTAAGCTTCTAGCCCACTTTTGACTTCAAAAATGTTTGTTCTGAATTTGTGTCAAGCTACAAAGTTGTAAATATTCATTTCTTCTTTCTGTGGCCGCAAGACCCATATTAGGTGGACATCTGTGCAAGAAGTTATTGAAAAACAAAATACAGAAACAATGCACCATATTTCCATATCAAGATTTTTCAATTTTGACTTGAACAAATTTCTCTCTTACATTTTTAATTCTCACAAGTTTTTGACATATTGAATACATCAAAAACCATGCTCCAATTAATCTTGACCCTTGCATTCTCTTAGTTGATTTTTCAAATTAGATGTTAACAGTTTCTGTCATTTTATATAAAGTATTCTTTGTTGATTTAACTTTACAACAATGTTGTAGGAAATTATTGTTTTTAGTGACTAGTAAGTGGCTGTGATTGTTAGAAGGTTTTGGTTCAAAATCGGCCAACGATTGTCTAAGTCTGAATAGCGATCTCTAAATATAAATAAAAAATAACTAACAAAAAATGCGAGTCTAAATAGCGTTACTATTAAGTAAAGACATAGCAACTTCTAGGCTTTCTTTGTATGTGAAGAATATTGTCAGGATATCTCTAATTGATAGGTGAAAATACTATTTTGGTTAATATATTTTGGGGTTACGGTTAATTTGGTCCTTATATTTTGGTAACAGTCAATTCGGACTCTGTTATTTTTAGCTTGCAGACAATTTGGTCCTACTGTGAACTTACAACTATTGCGGTTAAAATAATGCGAACCCAAGTGCAGTTTTTTCACAAGTAATAATATCTCGGTGAGTCCAAGATTGATCCGTAGGGAATGATTGAAACTAATATGAAAACTTCTATTATTAAGTAGTAAACAAAAACAGTTGTTTTGATTGGTTCAAAAGCAGGCAGTGACTTAGACTACAATTGAAAGGGGCAAAATAAATCAGAAGATAAATTAATGGAGAGAAAACACTAGGGACTGAAGGATCCACCTAACATTTTGTCATATGAACTTGAATTATATTTAACTCAATTAGGATAGAGAGCCAACTCGCCTAATCAGTAGATAAAACAATAAAGTACTCAAATAATGTGCAAACAAGATTGAATAAGAGTGATTGAGCAACTCGATTAATATAGTGCTGCACATCTATAAAAAAATTATAACAAAAGATCCAAAAGTGCTCTAGGGTTTTTTTTCTCTCGATAATCGCAGCCTCCTTCAAAACAAAAACAGAGAATATCTTAAATTAAGGATGGAATTCCTTGATTTTCAAAATTTTATCCACTGTCAGCTTCTAGCCCACTTTTGACCTCAAAAATGATTTGTTCCGAATTTGTGTCAAACAACAAAATTGTAAATCTTCATGTCTTCATTCTGTGCCCATAAGAACCATATTAATTGGACATCTATGCAAGACGTTATAGAAAAACTAATATTGAAAAAATGCATGATATTTCCATATTAAGATTTTTCAATTTTGACTTGAACTAATTTCTCTCTTACCTTTTTTAGTCTCACAAGTTATTGACTTATTGAATACTTCAAAAACCATGCTCCAATTAATCTTGACCCTTGAATTCTCTTAGTTGATTTTTAAAATTACGTGTTAACAGTTTATGTCATTTTATATAAGGTATTCTTTGTTGATTTAACTTTACAACAATGTTGTAGGAAATTATTGTTTTTTAATGACTAGTAAGTGGCGATGATTGTTAGAACGTTTTGGTTCAAAATCGGCCAATGATTGTAAAAGTCTGAATAGCAATCTCTAAATGTAAATAAAAAATAAAAAACAAAAAATAAGAGTCTAAATTGCGTTACTATTAAGTAAAGACATAGCAACTTCTAGGCTTTCTTTGTAAGTGAAGAATATTGTCAGTATATCTTTAATTAATAGGCAAAAATACTATTTTGGTTCATATGTTTCGCGGTCACGGTTAATTTGGTCCTTATATTTTGGTAACAGTCAATTTGGACTCTGTTATGTCAGCTTGCAGACAATTTGGTCCTACTGTGAACTTACAACTAACGGAAAATACTTATGTGGCAAACTGTTGCGATTAAAATAATGCAAACCCAAGGGCAGAATTTTCACAAGTAATAATATCTCGGTGAGTCCAAGATTGATCCATAGGGAATGATTGGAACTAATATAAAAATTTCTATTATTAAGTAGTAAACAAAAACAGTTGTTTGTTTGGTTCAAAATCGGCCAGTGATTGAGACTACAATTGAAAATAGCAAAATAATTTGAAAGATAAACTAATGGAGAGAAAACACTAGGGACTCAAAGATCCACCTAACATTTATCATATGAACTTGAATTATTTTTAACTCAATTATGATAGAGAGCCAACTCGCCTAATAAGAAGATAAAATAATAAAGTACTCAAATAATGTGCAAACTAGATTGAATAGGAGTGATTGAGCAACTCCATAAAAACAGTGCTACACATCTAAAAAAAAATTATAACCAAAGATCCAAAGGTGTTCTAGGGGTTTTTTTTCTCTCAATAACCTCAGCCTCCTTCAAAACATAAAGAGAGAATCTCTTAAATTAATGATGGGAATTTGTATTTTCAGAATTTTATCCACTGCCAGCTTCTAGCCCACTTTTGACATAAAAAATGATTTGTTCCGAATTTGTGTCAAACTACAAAGATGTAGATCTTCAAGTCTTCTTTCTGTGGCCAAAAGAATCAAATTAATTGGACATCTGTGCAAGAAGTTATGGGAAAAAAAAAAAATACTGTAACAATGCACGATATTTCCATATCAAGATTTTTCATATTTGACTTGAACAAATTTCTCTCTTACCTTTTTTATTCTCATAAGTTTTGGACTTAATGAATACATAAAAAGCCAAGCTACAATTAATCTTGACCCTTGAATTCTCTTAGTTAATTTTTGAAATTAGATGTTTACAGTATCAATCATTTTATATAAAGTATTCTTTGTTGATTTAACTTTACAACAAAGTCGTAGGAAGCTATTGTTTTTCATTGACTTGTAAGGGGCTGTGATTGTTAGAACATTTTGGTTCAAAATCGGCCGATGATTGTAAAAGTTTGACTAGCACTCTCTAAAAATAAATAAATAATAAAAATAAAAAATAAGAGCCTATATAGCATCACTATTAAGTAAAGACATAGCAACTGCTAGGCTTTCCCTGTATGTGAAGAATATTGTCAGTATATCTTTAATTAATAGGCGAAAATACTATTTTAGTTCATACATTTTAGGGTCACGGTTAATTCGGTCCTTATATTTTAGTAATAGTCAATCTAGACTCTGTTACTTTCAGCTTGCAGACAATTTGGTCCTAATATGAACTTATTGCTAACTGAAAATACTTATGTGGCAAACTGTTGCGAGTAAAATAATGCAAACCCAAGTCCAGATTTTTCACAAGTAATAATATCTTGGTGAGTCCAAGATTGATCCATAGGGCATGATTGAAACTAATATAAAAACTTCTATTTTTTAGTGCTCAATAAAAACAGTTGTTTGTTTGGTTCAAAATTGGCCAGTGACTGAGACTACAATTGAAAATAGCAAAATAAATCTAATGATAAATTAATGGAGAGAAAACACAAGGGACTCAAGGATCCACCTAACATTTTATCATATGAACTTGGATTATTTTTAACTCAATTAGGATAGAGAGCCAACTTGCCTATTCAGAAGATAAAACAATAAAGGACTCAAATAATGTGCAAACTAGATTGAATAAGAGTGATAGAGCAACTCCATAAAAACAGTGCAACACATCTAAAAAAATAATAATAACAAAAGATCCAATAGTGTTCTAGGGTTTTTTCTTCCGGTAACCACAGCCTTCTTAAAAACAAAAAGAGAGAATCTCTTAAATTAAGGATGGGAATTCCTTGATTTTCAGAATTTTATCCACTGTTAGCTTCTAGCCCACTTTTGACCTCAAAAATGATTTGTTCCGAATTTGTGTCAAACTACAAAGTTGTAAATCTTCATATCTTCTTTCAGTGGCCATAAGAACCATATTAATTGGACATCTGTGCAAGAAGTTATTGAAAAAAAATACAGAAACAATACACGATATTTCCATATCAAGATTTTTAAATTTTGACTTGAACAAATTTCTCTCTTACCTTTTTTATTCTAATAAGTTTTTGACTTATTGAATACTTCAAAAACCAAGCTCCTATTAATCTTGATCCATGAATTCTCTCTGTTCATTTTTCAAATTAGATGTTAGGAGTTTTTGTCATTTTAAATAAAGTATTCTTTGTTGAATTAACTTTACAACAAAGTTGCAGGATATTATTGTTTTTCACTGACTTGTAAGGGGCTGTGATTCTTAGAACATTTTGGTTCAAAATCGGCTAATGACTGTAAAAGTCTGAATAGCGATCACTAAAAATAAACAAAAAATAAAAAAATAAGAGTCTAAATAGCGTTACTATTAAGTAAAGACATAGCAACTTCTAGGGTTTCTTTGTATGTGAAGAATATTGTCAGTATATCTTTAATTAATAGGCAAAAATACTATTTTGGTTCTTACATTTTGGGGTCACGGTTAATTTGGTCCTTATATTTTGGTAACAGTGAATTTGGACTCTATTATTTTTTGATTGCAGACAAGTTGCTCCTACTGTGAACTAACTACGAACGGAAAATAATTATGTGGCAAACAGTTGCAATTAAAATAATGCAAACCCAAGTGCAGATTTTTCGCAAGTAATAATATCTCGGTGAGTCCAAGATTGATCCATGGGGAATGATTGAAACTAATATAAAAACTTCTATTATTAAGTAGTAAACAAAAACAGTTGTTTGTTTTGTTCAAAATCGGCCAGTGACTAAGACTTCAATTGAAAATGGCAAAATAAATCTGAAGATAAATTAATGGAGAGAAAACACAAGGGACTCAAGGATCCACCTAACATTTTATCATATGAACTAGAATTATTTTTAACTCAATTAGGATAGAGTGCCAACTCACCTAATCAGAAGATAAAACAAGAAAGTACTCAAACAATGTGCAAACTAGATTAAATAAGAGTGGAGCAACTCCATAAAAACAGTGCTACACATCTAAAAAAAAATTATAACAAAAGATCCAAAAGTGTTCTAGGGTTTTTTCTCTCGATAACCTCAGCCTCCTTCAAAAGAAAAAGAGAGGATCTCTTAAATTAAGGATGAGAATTCCTTGATTTTTGGAATTTTATCCACTGTCAGCTTCTAGCCCACTTTTGACCTCAAAAATGATTTGTTCTGAATTTGTGTCAAACTACAAAGTTGTAAATTTTCATGTCTTCTTTCTGTGGCCATGAGAACCATATTAATTGGACATCTCTACAAGAAGTTATTGAAAAAAAATACTAAAACAATGCACGATATTTCCATATCAATATTTTTCAATTTTAACTTGAACAAATTTCTCTCTTACCTTTTTTATTCTAACAAGTTTTTGGCTTATTGAATACTTGAAAAGCCGCTCCAATTAATCTTGACCCTTGAATTCCCTTAGTTGATTTTTCAAATTAGATGTAAACTGTTTCGGTCATTTGATATAAACTATTCTTTGTTGATTTAACTTTACAACAATGTTGTAGGAGATTATTGTTTTTTACTGACCAGTAAGTGGCTGTGATTGTTAGAACGTTTTGGTTCAAAATCGCCATTGATTGCAAAAGTTTGAATAGCAATCTCTAAAAATAAATAAAAAATAAATAACAAAAAATAAGAGTCTAAATAGGGTTACTATTAAGTAAAGACATAGCAACTTCTAGGCTTTCTTTGTATGTGAAGAATATTGTCAGTATATCTTTAATTAATAGGCGAAAATACTATTTTGGCTCATATATTTTGGGGTCACGGTTAATTTGGTTCTTATATTTTGGCAACAATCCATTTGGACTCTGTTACTTTCAGCTTGCAAACAATTTGGTCCTATTGTGAACTTATTGCTAACTGAAAATACTTATGTGGCAAACTGTTGCGATAAAAAAAACGCAAACCCAAGTGCAGATTTTTCAAAAGTAATAATATCTCGGTGAGTCAAAGATTGATCCATGGGGAATGATTGAAACTAATATAAAAACTTCAATTATTAAGTAGTAAACAAAAACAGTTGTTTGTTTGGTTCAAAATCGGCTAGTGACTGAGACTACAATTGAAAATATCAAAATAAATCTGAAGATAAATTAATGGAGAGAAAACACTAGGGACTAAAGGATCCAGCTACCATTTTATCATATGAACTTGAATTATTTTCAACTCAATTCGTATAGAGTGCCAACTCGCCTAATTAGAAGATAAAACAGGAAAGTACTTAAACAATGTGCAAACTAGATTGAATAAGAGTGATTGAGCAGCTCCATAAAAACAGTGCTACACATCTAAAAAAAAATTATAAGAAAAGATCCAAAAGTGTTCTTGGGTTTTTTCTCTCGATAACCTCAGCTTCCTTCAAAAGAAAAATAGAGAATCTCCTAAATTAATGATTGGAATTCCTTGATTTTCGGAATTTTATCCACTGTCAGCTTCTAGCCCACTTTTGACCTCAAAAATGATTTGTTCTAAATTTGTGTCAAACTAGAAAGTTGTAAATCTTCATGTCTTATTTATGTGGCCATAAGAACCATATTAATTGGACATCTGTGCAAGAAGTTATTGAAAAAAAAAAAAAACTGAAACAATGCACGATATTTCCATATCAATATTTTTCAATTTTGACTTGAACAAATTTCTCTCTTACCTTTTTTATTCTAACAAGTTTTTGACTTATTGAATACTTCAAAAGCCGCTCCAATTAATCTTGACCCTTGAATTCTGTTAGTTGATTTTTCAAATTAGATGTTAACAGTTTCGGTCATTTTATATAAAGTATTCTTTGTTGATTTAACTTTACAACAAAGTTGTAGGAAATTATTGTTTTTTACTGACCATTATGTGGCTGTGATTGTTAGAACCTTTTGGTTCAAAATCGGCCAACGATTGTAAAAGTCTGAATGGCGATCTCTAAAAGTAAATAAATAATAAAAAATAAGAGTCTAAATAGCGTTACAATTTAGTAAAGACATAGCAACTTCTAGGCTTTCTTTGTATGTGAAGAATATTGTTAGTATATCTTTAATTAATTGCCAAAAATACTATTTTGGTTCATACATTTTGAGGTCACGGTTAATTTGGTCCTTATATTTTGGTAACAGATAAGCATTGGTGATGTACATAAATAATTGTAAGAAAAATTGGGGATTTTTGTTTCTTCATGATATTGCTAACTAGGGATTTGTAACAAAGAACATGGGTTTTGCTTATAGAATTACATAGTCAATAGGCTTAGGGTTCATTTGAAAACAACTTATTTAGCTGAAATTAAAAACTTTTTACTGAAAGTACAATAAAAAAAAAAAAAAAAAAAACTAAAAGCTAGTTAAATAGTACAAATTCAATACGACCCATAAATATTACTAAAAAATGCAATAAGACATATACATAGTAGTAAAAATAAATTAAAACTTCTAATAAGCGGTGAGTTTCATCCCTTCCCAAGCACACTTTAAATGGGTGAGGTTTAGGTCCAATGTATGTAGTGCACCAGACCCATTAAAATAGTGACATGTATTTAAAAGTGGACACGTGTTATAATTTTAACAGGTCCAATACAATTAAATACTATGCAATTGGATACTAGATCCAATCCTTGCCCGCTTTAAATAATAGCGAAGATGAGTAATGTCATTCGAGAGAGTCTATTATTACAACATAATTTCATTATTATTATTTTTTTTTGAGATTTTATCCTAACGTTGTCCCCCTAGGCCCTAACTTCGCCACTGGTGACGGAGTGACAGTAGAGAAAGAAGATGTGGTGGATCATAGATGGGTACCATTGATCTCCCCTCCGTATACACAGTCACTGTACAATCTTTATTAATTTTTCCTGTCTTTCACATTCATCACTCTACCTTTCTTTCCACAGTCTGAAAGCCCAAGAGAAAAAACGTCACGTACACACAACACTTACGAGCGAGAGCGAGAGCGATGTGTGACACATCCTAACCCTCCCTTAGAAGAAGGATATGTGTGACACATCCTAACACATCCTAACCATCCCTTAGAAGAAGAAGAAGATGATTGGCCAAAGAGTCAAACATGGGTGACGGGAGAAAAAAGCAATTGAGACCTTAGTGGGTCGCACTCCCATTCTTACAGTCAGTGCTAGCATCATTCAATTTTTGGAGGCCTAACTAAATTGGACCCATTGACTGATGCCTTTGAATTTGGGTTTGAGGATTAAAAATCTAAAAATCCTGTTCGTTGGTTTTAAAAGATTGAGGGATTTTATTGATTTTAAAATTATTAAATTTGAAATTATATATAAAAAAAAATCAATTGATATGAAAAGCAAAGACATTTTAAATTTATTTTATTTAAAATTCAAATCAAAATCAAAATTTAAGTTTTCAAATATATCTTCAAAATAGTTGTTTATGAATCATTTTAATACAATTTTTATGAAAATATAAAAATTGTAAGAAAATTATTTTTCTTTTAATAATTTTTAAAAAAATATTTATTAAATCAGTTCAATTAGGATATCGTTACCTGTTCTCAAAAAAATATAACACAATTTTTAAAGAAATAAATAAGGTAAAAACACTTTGTGATTTCTATATTTTGATCATATTAATTTTAATTTGGTTATCAAATTTTCATTTATTTTATTTTATTCCTTATAGTCCTATATGGGTTAACTTTTGTTAGTTCTTAAGAAAAGAATAATTATGTGACTATCTCATTGTCACATTTTTAAAAAAGATTCTTCAATTGATTCGCATCTCTAGTCATATGATGGTTATGTGATATTTTTATTCAAAAAAGCTAACAAAAGTTAGTTATAAGGATCAATTTGGTTGATATAGAAACTTCAGGGAATTTTAAGGAAAATTGAAACTCATGAGGTGTTTTTATAGCTGGCCCAAACCCTAGGGATTGTTATTACATTTAGGATTAGGCCTAAAATATTTCAGCCATCAAGATTTAAGTAATAACATTATTAGTTAACAGTCTTGTAATTCAATTAGTTGACACATTCTCGTGTTTTTAACATAAACATCAAGATATCAAATCCCTCGTCTCCGACCATTGAATTAAAAAAAAAAAAAGTAACAACATTATATAATATTTTCTAACTTTTCTTTAAAACATTTTATTATAATATTACGTAAACATAAAGACAATCAACATTAAAAAAACCATGAAAATAATCAATACTACCATTCTTTGTTTGTTTTTTTTTAATCAATATTAATTTTTTTTTTAAGAACACAACATTTATTGCATAATTTTTCCCAAATATCTTATGTGGCAAACTGTGATTGATTGCTTTTTGCTTTCAGATATATCCATCACTTAATATTTGCCACATCAGAGTTGTGGTGCAAAATATTGTGGTCCTAGATTTTTTTTTTTTCAATCAATATTTGTCATGCTCTCATTAAACCCTGGGATACATCACAGAGAGAGAGATACCAGTAGTCACCAATTCAGTCAAGTGGTTTAGAAATTGGAGCGAACAACATCATGCATGGTAGGGTGACAGGTTGGCCACAAGGGAGAGGATCACCCAACTAGAAGCTTTGTAAGGTAGCAACCATTGTCGAAGGCCACTCAAGGCAAGAAGATGATGTGGTGACTAATGGCGGACTGGAGCGTTGGTGATGTACATAAATAATTGTAAGAAAAATTGGGGATTTTTTTTCTTCTTCTTGATATTACTAATTGGGGATTTGTAATAGAGTACATGGGTTTTGTTTATAGAATTACATGGGCAATAGGCTAAGGGTTCGTTTGAAAACAACTTATTTAGCTGAAATTGAAAACTTTTTACTAAAAGTAATGGAGGACGGAGGGACCCAAAACAAACTACCAACATCAATCGGTCGAGTCGATTTCGGGTTTGGATGATGCTCGGGTTAGTTCGGTCAGTGGTAAAGTTCATTGAGAACTACAAAATCGTCGCTGAAAACTACAAAACTTCGCCGAAATCTGCAAATGTTTGGTCGGAATCTACAAATTTTCGTTGAAATTTGTTGTGATTTGGCCGGATCAGGCTAAATCTCACTAGATCTGGTCGAGATCTTGCCAAATCTAGCTTGATCTTGCTGAATTTTGTCAAATTTCGTATATACTCCAGTTGGGTTAGGTCGGGTGGCTTGAGTTTTGGAGAAGGAAACTCGCCATTCGACTCGTCTGTGTTGGTTCTTGAAAACGGAGACCCGCCGCCGACCTACGGGAGCTTCGGTTCGGGCTTGAATTGGGTCGACGTCGGGCGGTTTTGCCAGGTTTTCGAGCTCCGGCCCCGTCTGGATAGCCTTAAATGATATATTCCAATTTTAAGTTTGCCATTGTTATAAATTGTATAATAATTTTTACAAAGTTATTGCAATGATAACTTCATTGCAATAATCTATTAGTTCGAAATTTTCTTTGCAATAGATTGCAAAAATAACTAGGATTAAATCAACGCAATGCTCCACTAATTTCTTTTTTAGGGAAATCATGGCCAAGAGGTTGACAAGAACGTTGTTGTAAATATACTCTTCTAATTTCATCCTGATCATTAGGATGAAAAGATGAGATATTTTCTCATAGCCTAGGAAAGAAGATTATTAAAGTGCAATATGAATTTGCTTAGAAGATGAATCTTGTAATATAAGTGATTTCCTTTTAAAAAAATTGTTCATAGTGCTAGCAAAAGAATAATGGGTAAATTATAAGTTCAGGTCTTGTGATAGTTAGGTAGAGTAGTCTTCCAATTAACCTTCTATATATGCTAGGATCCTTTAACCCATTCCCTTCAAACTTACTCAATTTCAAGCTTTGCTCCATAGGTGTCTTTGTTGGCTTACATCCTAACAACCTTGCATCCTCTAGAAGCTCTAAAGCTTACTTCCTTTGACACAAGTGTATGCCTTATTTGGATCTTGCTATCTCCAAGCCCAAAAAGAACTTTAAATCTCCAAAGTCCTTAAGCTTGAACTGCCTATCCAGCAACACTTTAAGCTCATCTACTTCCTGCACACTATCACTAGCAATAAGCACATCATCCACATACACCAACAGTGCAATAAAACTACTAGAAGTACTTCTTATGAAAAAGTAGTTATCTGTCTTGGACTGTTGAAAACCCAGCTAAACCAAAGCATGAGAAAACTTGGAGAACCACTACCTGGATGCTCGCTTGAGACCATATAAAGACTTATTCAATTTACAAACAGCCTCCCCCTTGCTATGAAAGCCTGGGGGCAAAACCATGTAAACTTTTGCATCAAGCTCTCCATGTACGAAAGCATTATTCACATCAAGCTGAGACAAATACCATCCTTTCACAGCAGCCATAACAAGCAAGGCCTTAACTAATACCATTTTAGCTACAGGGGAAAAGGTTTCTAAGTATTCTAAACCCTTCCTTTGAGTGAATCCCTTGGCAACAAGTCTAGCCTTATACCTTTCAAAGCTCCCATCTGCCTTATGTTTGATCTTATACACACATTTACAGCCTATAGGCTTCTTATGAGGAGGCAAAGAAGTCAAAGACCAAGTATTATTAGCTTCTAAGGCAGCAATCTTAGCAGCCATAGCCTTCCTCCATTTAGGATCCTGAACAACCTGAGCATAGGTAGTAGGTTCCACAACAGAAGATATAGAGTTGCAAAAATGTCTATGGGTAGCAGAAAGTTTAGAAGAAGAAAGAAATTTCTGAAGAGGATGAGAAGTACCTTTCTTAGGAAGGGATGGAATGAAGGGTGAAGCACTCACTTGGTTGCAATGATAAGACTGCAAATAGGATGGTTTATAAGACACCTTGGTAGACCTCCTAAGACCTTGTTCAGGAAGTTAGGGCTAGACAACCAAAGAAGGCTCAGTTGAAGAAGTAGGTTAAGCAATAGATGGGTGTTGAGGGGAGGAAGTAGTACGCAAAATAGCAGGTTGGGAGGTATCTGGCAGATTGGGTTGAGGTAGGGTGTCGGTGGATGAAACAATAGCAAGTTATGAAATAAGATCAGCAAGATGGGCACCTTGAAGTGAATCAGATGGTGATGAGCTAGGAGCAGCATCATCATCAATATTAGAATCTAAATCAACATCAAAAGCAAAACGTTGATCATTAATAAAAGAAGCATGAAACACAGGTAAGGAAGTAGAATCCAAAGGGTGTATAGTAAAAGTAGAATCTAAGACAGGAGGAAAGGAAGTAGCAGATGGAGTGGAATACACAGAGTCTAAAGAAATAAAAGGAAAAATGGACTCATGGAAGATCACATCCCTAGAAATGAAAACCTATCTAGAAGTAAGATTAAGAAGCTTATAACCCTTTGTGGCAGGAGGGTAACCCAATAGAACACAAGCTTGTGACCTAGGTTGAAACTTGTCCCTATGAACAGAAATGGTGGAAGAGTAACATAAGCAACCAAATACCCTCAAATGGTCATAAGAAGGATTAATACGAAACAAGAGTTCAAAAGGAGACTTGTTTTGGAGAATGGGAGAGGGTAATCTGTTGATAATATGGGCTGCAGTGAGAATGCAGTCTCCCCAAAAGCATAAAGGAACATTTGACTGAATTATAAGTGCTCTAGCAACTAACAAAAGATGTTGATGCTTTCTCCACACAACAGAATTCTGTAAAGGAGTGTAAACACAACTCTTTTGGTGAATGATGCCATGAGCAGAGTAAAAATCAGTAAGAAGAAACTCTTTTCTATTATCAAACCTAATAGATTTAATGTTGGTACCAAATTGAGTTTGAATCAATTTATAGAAAGAAATAAGGTACCCTCTAACCTCAAATATAGCCTTTAAAAGATAAATCCAAGTAGATCTAGTAGCATCATCAACAATGGACAAGAAGTATTTAAAACCTTCATGAGTAGAAATAGAATAGGGTCCCCATACATCAACATGAACAAGATCAAATCCAAAAGTAGAAAAGTTATTATTAAAAGGAAATGGTAACCTTCTCTGTTTTGCCTTAGGACATATGGTACAAACATCAGTACAAGAATCAAAGGAAATAGATAAACTGTCTTGCAAAGATATCAACTTACTTATGGAAGGATGACCTAACCTAAAATGCCATACTCTAGGCATATTAGTTACAAAATTAAAAGAAGGAAAAGAATGACCAGATTTGTGTTTGAGAAGATTAGATTTATGTTTAAGAAGATGATCTGCCAAAGAGGAGGAACTGATGTAATCTGATCTTTGCAAAAAGTAAAGGCCATTATGCACTTCACCCACTCCAATCGTCTTACAAAATGAAAGGTCTTGGATAAAACAAAATTGAAAGAGAAAAACAAAACAATATGGCAGTTGTTGAGTCAGTTTGCTAATAGACAACAAATTGAAAGAAAACGAAGGAACACATAGAACATAATCAAGTATTAAAGTTTCAGAAAGCTTGATTGTGCCAATGTGAGTCACTTGAGCACTTTCACCATTAGGCAATTCAACAACACACTGAGTTAAAGTGGTGATAGAGGATAGAAGGCTAACAGAACAAATTATGTGATAAGTGGCACTTGTATCTAATACCCAAGTATAACAATTAAAAGCATTTCTATTCAATACCTTGGTAGCAAAAACAGAATGCTTTAAATTGAAATAGGTACCTGCAAGTGGAGTGGTAGCTGTGACACTATTGGCCATTACAATGGGAACAACTTCAGGGTTGCCATAATACCTTGGCTACTGCTCGAACCCCCAATCATAGCCAAAATCTGTTGACATTTTTCTGCAGTAAAAGGGAAAACTTGTGTAGACACAAGAACATAATCTGACTCAAAGTTTGCACCAAATTTAAGCCCTGCAACCTAATTAGCCTTTGCATTCTTGGCCTTGGGTATGTAATCAGGGGGGTAACCATGGAGTTTGTAGCATTTCTCTATGGTGTGACCTGTGACCCCACAATAACTACACACTGGTCTCTCCTTCCCTTTATTCTTATTAGCTTTAACACTTGAATTAATACCATAAATGGTCCCAAAACCAACAGTTCCAGCAGATGACTTGGCTGCCAAAGCAGTGGATTTAATGTAGGCACTAGTGGAATGACCAATAGACCTTTGGCTCTCATCTTGAATCAGTAAAGAATATACCCTATTGATTGAAGAAAGAGGATCCATCAACAAGATCTGCCCTCGGACCTGACTATATGTCTCATTGAGTCCCATAAGAAACTGCATCACTAAATCTTGCACCTGATATTGTGTCAACTTCTCATTGATTGAACAAGTGCATGAACCACAAGTACAGCATGGTAAAGCTCTATAATTTTCAATTTCATCCCACAAAGCATTCAATTAAGTGAAATGATCTATGACAGAATGATCTCCTTGAGTAATCGTTACAAGCTCCTTCTGAAGCTGAAATAGTTTTGGTCCATTCTTTTGAGAAAACCGATTCTTGAGATCAGTCCTGACCTCTAAAGTAGTGTTCTTGTAAACAACACTTGCAAGAATCTTGGTAGAAACACAGTTCAATATCCAAGATACAACCATATTATTGCACTTGGTCCAAGCTTGAACAAGTAATGGATTTTTTGCCATGGAAGGAGTAAGTGAAAGACTTCCATCAATAAACCCCAATTTGCTCTTAGCTCCCAAAGCTCTCTGCATTGATTTATCCCAACTAGCATAATTATCATTGACTAGAGGCTGAGCAACAAGAATAGCACCTGGATTCTCTCCATAGTGTAAGAAGAAAGGGTGTGATTCATCAATTGTGGTAACAGAAGTATAATTTTCAGCGGTCACCATTGAAGAGTTTCAAGCTTGGAAGAAAGAACTGATGTAATTCTAAAAGAAAATCAAGATTAAAAGAGAAAATCTTAGACGAATCTTCTTCATAATGAAACTAAGATGATTCTGAATCCAAAATCTAGAAAATCTCAAAAGAAAAGTCGCAAGAAAATTCAAGCGTGAAAGGAATATCTGAAAGGAAAATCTAGAAAGAGACTAGAAGAATCTAGTAAAGCTCAGAGTGCTCTGATACCATGTGAATTTTGATGAATTTTGTATTTTATTAATCTGAATGAAAACTGTACAATCAGGGGCATTTATACTAGAGCTAACTACCTAACTAATCCCAAATTATACGGAGCTATTCCCTCCAAAGCTAACAGTATGACACACACCTATCAGCTATTAACACATGTCCATAAATATCACTATTACTACCAACATTAAAACTACCAGTAACATAAAGAACCAAAACATAACAACTACAGGTCGTTTATACAGAAGTAACAATTGAGTCTTTATACTTGTCCTGCTTTGGTTGCAGCTTGGAACTTGAAGCTTGGGGCTCTTCTTTCTGATAGCATCTCCCATTACTGAAGCCAATTTTGAATTGTTGTTTGACTTATGGGAGAACTTATTTTGTGCATGTTTTCCACTAGCAACCTTAGAAACATCAGGCAACTGATCGCTGCTTGATTTTCTCATTTTGGCAACAGCCTTGATTTTGCCTTTGCTGAATTCATACTTTTGCATGTCATAGATGAGTTCTTTTTCCAGCTGCTTATCAGCAACCAATATGTCATCGTTCTTATTCTTGTAGTCCTTGAGAAGGATTCTATGGTATTCCATGAGAAAGCCTATAAGGGGGCTGTTATTACTTTATGATAGCTGATGGGGATGGAATTTTCGATATGGCCCTTTCTGATTGCTAGAGTTATAGCCTTTCCTCTAGTAGCAGCTACAGATGCTCCTCCACTATCTCTACCTTCTTCATCAATGTCTGCTGAGTCACATGATGTTCCACAGTTGGATGGGATTCGTATCTCTTTGCATGCAAGAATTTGGAAAGCATCCTGCTTTCTCAATTAAAATGCAGATTTTATATTAATTAGAACTTGTAACAAAAACTGACACATAGATGATTAGTCAGACCCTTCTAATCAACCCGAGCAAATCCAAATGAAAAGAGAAATTGGTTATTTAGTAGGGAACTCTGGAACAAAAAAAATAGGTAAATGATGACATTGTCCCTATGTACACCACCAGATGCTGCAGCAAGAATCTTTGCACAATTTTGCAAAGGTGGCCAAAAGGTTCTTCGGAGCCATTTGTTTCAGTAAAGAAACATAAATGTGCATTCTTTTATATCTCAAATTCTCCTCATTGCCCCAGGAAACACATACACTTGTCATAAATCTGCATTTCAATTGCAGCTGTTCTTGTTGAATATATTAGGGCAAAAAGTTGGCTCTCCACTTGTGAGCCCTAAGAATCAGAATGTCCATTGTGGACAAGGTAGGCATTTGGAATGAAAATGGCTTCCACAAAACTGTTATATGCAAGTAGAGGTGCCTTCACTGCATACACATTATACATTAGAGTCAATACCCAACAACACACATGTAGTACCAACTTCAAAGACTGCAAATATAATTGCTTGTGAGAACCTTTTCACCTTTCAAAATATTTCCATAAAGGTGCTCAGCAAGTTGTCTTATCTTTTCTGATTCATCAACATGTGACAAAAGAAATCGAAGGAATAGCACTCCTCCCTAGTACACGTAGTCTCTCTGATTATGAGAAAAAGGTCAATACTCTCCCACATTAGTAATTATCAAAAGGGAAACAATGAAAAGTATCAGAAATAACAGAACACCAAAAAAAATTGTACCTACAATAATCTTGAGAGCAATATAAATGTCTGCCTTCTCACAAGCTCGCATGGATCACAAAGACACTCATGATCTTTGCTATATAACTGTTGACTTCAAAACAATTTGTTAGAAACTTAGAATGAGAAATAGGTTAATCAAATTTGATCACTTTATCTCCTCCCAAAAGTTTGTTTGAATATCAAATACTGTTATATCATTTCTTTTGATCATTTAAAGGCCTTACCAATCAACAAGAGCAGTATACCGAACACAAAAATCTGCCGTCATTACCACCAGATTGTTGTGTAGAGCAGCACAATCACTCTTTCAAGCTCCTGGAATAAGACATGCAAAGTTTGAATTTTGCTTCAGTTGTTATTCAGGGGCAGTGATGGATACTTTCTACAGAAAGCAATAAAATATATACTCAAATAAATATCTTTTGATACAAACACACATACAGCACTAACACAATAACTTGGGAATAATGCTATATGCATCAATTGTGCCTAATGGATACCTTAAAACAAAGTTAGGTTAAATACGCAAAACTAGAGAGTTTTGTAAGCTAAAATTTCTTACCAGATACAAAGAGAACCCATCACAAAGAGAATGGCTTTAGGTGAACAGGATTGCTTAAGAAAAGTCACATAAGAGTGTCTTTCTTAGATATCCAGAGGAGTTGTCACAAGGATAACTTGTTAATGAGTTTTCAAGAAAATAACTTTTTATGACCGTTGGAATTGAATAATGCCAAGTCAATGACCAAACCTGTACAAAAAGAGAAATAAATATACTTGCAGGTTTTCCATCAACGATGAAAATCTTCCCCATTGTTACCCAAGCTTGAATATATAAAGCAGGGACTGTTTGCTTTGGAGAAACTGTAGAGCCTGGCAATTTGTTCAATTTAGGATCAGAATTGCCTGAAGTTATTATGGTATGTAATAGCGGAGTAATGACATTCACATCAGAAGACTGACAAATAATAACCATAGATCCAATTATATAAACTGCTGTGACTGCTTCTGATAATAACCTGGCTGCTTTCTTGCCCTTTCTACTAGGAGTTGTTAAAAAGTTCCCATCCTTGTTTGCTTCTGAAAACTATGAAATACACTTTCTAAAATGTGTGGAACTTTAGAGAGAAGCTGGTCTACCCATCTCATAGCAAGTGTATCAGCCTCAGGATTTGAAGCTTTCTGCTTGCATAAAGTACTAAGTGCTTTTACATGAGCATTAATATGCAATCACATGTACCAATTAAGTACACATGTAGGTGCAAATATTAAGAAGAAACAAGGGGAAAAAAAAACACAAACTTACCTACAATTTATCTAATTGTAACTCAATATACAACCTAAAAAGAAACATCACAAGCAAGTACATGGCCTTCAATCAATGTCTGCAATTTACGAACTAAAACATATGATCAACTCCTAGAGTTCTACAGATCAAAAAAACAAACATCGAAAGATCCATAAAAAGCTATTGAGCTTGATCAGTGTGAGTTGGGCAAATTCATCAGAGTACTTTTACCATTAAGCTGTACTGATGGAAAACTACTGTATTGACCAATAAAGCATTTTAGACAACAGAAGAGAAACAAAATCCTGATTGCAACTAAATGCACCAAGTTTATTTATTTTATATATATATATATATATATAAGTAGCTGGATACACTAAATGACATCAAGTAGTAGATACCTCATTTGAATGCTTGTTAAACTCTTCAGTTTGTTTAAGTAAGTTATGAGCCAAATCTACAGCAGGTTCTGGAGTTAGCTCCATAGAGACATTAGAGATTGTTCTAGAGCCATTTGTCTTAGCAAAGAAACACAAATGTGCATTCTTTCAGATCTTGAATTCTCATAATTACCCTTGGAAACACATATAACTAGTTATAAATCTGCATCACAGTTGCAGATTTGTTCTTTCTGAATATAGTGGGGCATACCAACCTGATGGTAAAAAGTTGGCTCTCCACTCATGAGCCCTGAGAGATAGCATCTCCAATGTGGGCACGGCAGTCATTCAAAATGAAAATGGCTTCCATAAAACTATTATAAGCAAGAAGAGGTGCCTTCACTGCATACACATTATACTTTAGATTTAACACCCAACAACTAACATGCATCACCAAATTCAAAGACTGCAAATATGATTGCTGGTGAGAACCTTGTCACCTTTTAAAATACTCCCAAAAAGGTAATCAGCAAGTTGTCATATTTATTCAGATTCATCAATAAGTGACAAAAGAAATCAGAGGAATAGCACTCCTTTGCATTTCATGTACTCTCTCTGATTATGAGAAAACAATCCATATTCTCCCTAATTATTAATTATCAGAAAGGAAACAAATGAAAAGCATCTTAAATGACAGAACAACAGACATATTGTACTTTCAATAATCTTGAGAGTAATATAAATGTCTACCTTCTCACAAGTTCAATGGATCTCAGAGACACATTATGGTTTTAGCTATATAACTCTTGACATCAAAACAATTTGTTAGAAACTTAGGATAAGAAACAGGTTAATCAAATCTAATCCTTTTATCTCCTCTCGAAAGTTAGTTTAAATATCAGATACTCTTATATCATTTCTGTTAATCATTTACAAGCCTTACCAATCAATGAGCAGAATACCGAATGTGAAAATCTGCCATCATCACTACAATTGTTCTGTAGAGCAGCACAGTTGCTCTTTTCAAGCTCCTAGAATACGACATGCAAAGTTCAAATTTTGTATCAGTTGTTATTCAAGGGAGTGACAAATGGTTGCTACAGGAAGCAATAAAATATGGCATATCTTCAAATACACACACAAATGTATAAAGAAGGGGCTGCTTGCTTTAGAGAAATTGTAAAGCCAGGCAATTTGCTCAATTTGGGATCAGAATTGCCTGAAGTGATGATGGTGTGTAATAGCAGAGTAATGGAATTAACATCAGCAGACGAAAAAACAATAATAACCAAAGATCCCATCTTTGTTTGCTTCTGAAACCTCTAAAATATAGTACTTTTCTAAATTGAGTGAAGCTTTAGAGAGAAGCTGGTCTACCCATTTCATAACATGTGTATCAGCCTCCTCAGGATTTAAAGCATTAAAAATTATGTGCACATGTAGGTACCAATATGAAGAAGAAACAAAGGAAAAAAGAAGAAGAAGCAAACTTACCTACAAATAGTCTAATTGAAACCCAATATACAACCTAAAATGAAACATCACAAGCAAGTACATGTCCTTCAATCCATGTGAGCTGGGAAAATTCATCAAGCTCTACTAATGGTAAACTACTGTATTGACCAATAATGCACAAAATTTAAATATATATAAAAGTAACTGAATACTTTAAATGACATCAAGTGGTAGATACCTTAGTTGAATGCATGTTGAACTCTTCAATTTGTTTAAATCTGTTTCAGGTTCTGGAGGCAGCTCCGTAGAAACATTAAAGATTGTTTGCAACATAATTGGATTCTATAACCTCTTCTTTTGCATATGAATCTACTTGTGCAGGTGGAATTTTGACCTCACCTATTACTCCATGCTTGTCAAAGAGCTACCAATGATGGAAGAACTCCTAGTCCACTGCTTTCAAAAAATATGCCCAAACCTCGGTGAACCTAGGGTGAGTTTGGATTTTTCTCAAAAGGTTTGTGCTTTGCTTTTTGTCTCAATTTTTTTTTTGGCAATAATATAACTTTTAGCTTTTTTGTCAGAAAATCTGCTTACTAGAAGTGAATTGAAGACAATAGATAAAAAATTAAATTACTTAAATGATAAAGTAAAATTAGAACTTTCTCAAAAAAGAAAAAAGAAAAAGAAGAAGCAAAGTTAGAAGATTGAGTTGAAAGCAGGCCAAAATTAGAAAATCTAATTATTAATTTAGACAATAATTAATAAAGAGGGTTGTTACATGTAACAAATGATGTTTTCATTTGGAAAATCATGTGGCATTGAAGTTTGGTCATGCACCCTACAATTTTTATGAACCTAAAATGTAAATTGTACCTTCTAAGTTTGATTGAAACTTATTTGACACCTCTAATTCTAATATTACTTTCATTTAATTGATTTCTCAAAATTTCAAATTTATTCAATTCATTCATTTTGTCCAATTTTCTTAAAATTTTTTTGTTAAGTATGCAATTTACTATTAAGAACATTTTTTGAAAAAAAAAAATCTCACATAAAAATTTTTAAAAATAATTTTAAAAAAATATTGCCTTTCAAAAAATTATTATTTTTATTTGTTAATTACATACTTAATGTATAAATTTTTTTAATATAATTGAATGAAATGCTTAAATTAAATAAATTTAAAACTTAAAAAACTCAATTTAACAAAAGTAAAGTTTGAAATCTAAAATAAATTTCAGTCAAACTTATAAAATGCAATTTGCATTTTAGCCTTTCATGCATACACTCTTAAAAAGCTCTCTTTAAAAATAAATAAAAATCTTATAAACAACTAGCCAGCACTACATTGATTAATAAGCATATACTAAGCATGCAAATAAAAACCCCTCGTTTTATTAGTGAAATTACTCAAACTTTGCATTTTCACGTATCCACTCTTATTACCAGTCAAACACAATATAATAACTAGTTATTAAAATGGTTTACTAGGAGAGGAGTATATCTGAAAAGGTAGAGCAACAACAATGTGTTGGATAATCAGGTGTTTGTATCACATATAAAACATACGCAGTGAAAATTTAACGGATCTACTTCATACACTATCGATAACATGCACTATGTAAGTTTTAGAATTTAAGAACAAAAGAGTGTACCTTGGAGTGGTGAATTTCAAAACTAAATATCAAAATCGCTTGGAAACACTTTCAATATTCACTTCAATTCCACTAACGCCCAAGATGTGTGGTCTTTCAATTAGTTTACAAAAGGAAATGTCAAAGTGTCTAACACTTCTTAAACTACTTCGCAATAGGGTTCTTACAATTCTCTACAGAAAATTATGTATGTTTCTCCCTTTGTATCTAACTGATTATCTAATTGAGCTGACTTTTTAGGCCTTTCCAATTGGGCTTAAGTGTGTGGCTTGGAGTGGGACCAAAAGGAACCAATAAGATACTAGCTACAATGGGTCTTGGGTTTTTCTGTCAACTCTTGACAAGTCTAAAGTTACCATTAATTATATTTAATACCACTATATAAATGTAATTACACTCTAGGCCCAATTTATAAATTTTATCCCAAGACTTTATTATACATGCAACCCTTTCATAAAATATTCGTAGTAACATAAAGTCATGAATGTAGACTGCCACTTTGTATATTACTACATCTTATCCTTGAGTACCCGGTTTAATCCTTTAAGTTATTTATTATATATTAATGAAATCCAATTCCATAAACATATACTTTAATAACTCCTTACTAAAGTGGTTAGGCCTAACTTTCTGAATAATAAACTCATTAAACTTATCTCAAGGGAATATTTTGTATTTCTGTTAAGAGACTATGAATTCCATATTGAGAATATATGTTCCATCAACACTAAATGTGGTTGCCCAACATATTGAAGTTTTGACCGTAACTATAGATCTCACTCCTGATATATCAAAGCAACCTACACCTCATGATCAAGTCCATTATTCTCTCAGGATTAAGAGTTCATGTAAATATAAGTTGTGAGTTTATTATTCATTTGACAATTGTTGGAAGAATAATAAATCTCACAGCGGTCCAGTTCAATATGTCTTAACTCTTAAGACATATCATAGGCTATATGATAATGTCCCAATATTCATGTTACCATTTTAGATAATAATAAAACAACTTTATTAAATACAACATTAAGTCATACATAATGTCATACATAATGTCATACATAATAACATACATAGCATAATACAATAGGATTTAAGGGCACACATCCTAACACAATGCGTAAACAAGCGAACACAAACAAAATGCTATTAGACAATTGAGACTCTGAGATCAACTACTTCTCCAAATGTGATCGTGTGCAATGTATTTGGCAACTGTGATTTCCGAGTTGAAAGTTCTTGAGAAACTTGCTGCATCGTTGGACGAGATTGTGGAATGGTGTGCAAGCAAGCAATTGCTATATTTGCAATGGAGAGCACTTCCCCTACAGCTTCATTTGTAGGGAGTGAAAGTCGATGGTCCAACACATCCTTCAATAGTAGATCACGAATTGTAATTGTTGGTGTTGACAGAGATGAGATGAGATCTTTGGGATGCTTGCCCATGATTATTTCTAAAGTTAACACTCCAAAGCTAAAAACATCGCATTTTTCGTTAACTTCCATTGTGTATGCAAGCTCTGATAGGAAAATAAATTAATGAAAATCAAAGCCGCGCCACAGTTAATAATAAAATCTGAACCTGACTTAAATTTGGTTCATGCATATGCAAATTGTAAAATATATCAATGTTTTTTTTTTTGAGAATAATATATATATATATATATATATATATATCTATCAATGTTATGATAATCATTTTTTAGGATCGATATTCATGGAACTTATGCTTAACACAATTAATTTCCTGTTTTTACCATATTTTAACTTTTGATTGGCTGTAGGAAAAAATAATAATAATAAAGAGGGACACACACTAGTTTCTCATTCAAATTTATTATCTATAGAATCAACAACATACTAAAAATTGATATTTCTCTCAAAAAAATAAAATCCTTAAAGACATACAAGACAGTTTTTATTTTTATTTTTATATAGAAACATATAAATATATGTGTATATATATATATATATATATATATTGATAAGATGTATAAAAACATAATAGGTGTTAGTTTCATTGCCTTTGGACTAAATACAAAAGGAAAAGGATTAAATGATTTATGCAACCTGATTACTTATCTCTTATATACGAGGTAAAAATGCATCAAAAAATTTTGTATTATTCTATAATAAAGCATATAAATCTACATCCACCAAAAATAAATAAATCATTAATCAAAATTACATCAGGTGTAACTTAAACTCATCTCATATCTATATATATATATATATAGTCGCTAAATTTTTTTTATACAAATGGTTTTTTCTGTTGGTCTTAATATATGGTATAACTAATAACTAATCTTGAACTAAGTTTAGACTAATTGTAAGGTTGTAATAGAGTTAGGTTGTCTACTCTACAAGAAGTGGCAGAGCTAGAATTTGTTCGAGGGAGGGGGGAAGCTAAATATATTGACAAACCATAGACAACAAAAAATAGAATTTACCAAGTCCATAGGTCCACAACTCTAATTAATGGTCAATCCAAAACATTAATTTTTCTTACATACAACAAATGACTAATGGCAAACTGCTAGTTAGACAAACTATTGATAGCAACAAAGAAACTAACCTGGAGCCATGTATCCAAAGGTGCCTGCAAGTGAAGTCCAGTTGGATGAATCAAGCTTTAAAAGTCTTGCAGTGCCAAAGTCAGAGATGTGAGCCTCATATTCTTGATCCAATAGAACATTCTTACTGGATATATCACGATGAATTATAGAAGGTGAACAATCATGGTGCATATAAGATAATGCATTTGCCACACCTTTTATAACATTGGCTCTCTTAATCCAATCAAATGCCTTTGCTTCTTCCTCACTTTTTAGTAATTTCACCAAGCTTCCTCCTTCCAAAAACTCATAAACCAAAAGAGAGTGTTTTGGATGTGAACAAAAACCATACAACCTCACAATGTTACGATGTCTAATTTCTGTTAAGGCATGAATCTCGCTCGTGAATGCTTTTTGATTGGATTTCTCACCATCAAGTAATGGGTGAAGTTTCTTCACAGCAACGGCTTGTCTTGTTGGCAAGATAGCTTTGTAAACACTTCCATATCCTCCCACTCCAATGCAATATTTGGAATTGAAATTCTCCGTAGCTTCAATGATGTTTTCATACACCATTTTCCCATCATAACTCCATATTGAAAAAAGATTATCATTATGTGCTTCACTTGGCTTGTCTTCTCTTTTCTTCACCCTTCGGCAAAGGAGAAGTGAAACTCCTACAATGACAAATATGATACAAAATGTGCCAAAAAATGAGGGTAAAATTATTACCAAAAATTTGTTGCTCCTCTTCGACAGAGGATTAGGAATCAGTTTTGAGCATGCCTTCAAACCAGTAGCATTACCACACAAGCCTTTGTTATTTTGCAGTGCTACAATTGGAGCGTTGTGGAAGGCTTTGATGTTTGGAATAGGACCCTCTAACTCATTGTAGGATATATCAATGGATGTCAAGCTGGCACTATCATCGAATGAGGATGGGATAGAACCAGAGAGGTTATTGTGAGAGAGATTCAATGTTTCCAACATTTTCATGCCTCCAAGCTGTTGTGGTATCCCTCCTACCAGCAAATTCTTACTAACATCAAGACTTTGAAGAGACTGCAAGCTTCCTATATCATAAGGAATACTTCCATCAAGTGTATTTCTGCTCAAATTCAAGAACAATAATCTTGAGCACTCTCCAAGTTGTTTGGGGATCAAGCCACTGAGATTGTTTGCTGCCAAGTTACAATGTTCTAAAACAGATAGCATTCCAATTTCTGAAGGAATGTTACCTGAAAGTTGGTTATTGTTCAAAAGAAGTTTGAGCAATGACTTCAGGCGCCCCAGATCCTTTGGAATTTTTCCCACTAGATGATTTGAAGAGAGGTCAAGGACGCCTAGCATTGTTGCGTTGCCAATTTCAGGTGGTATACTACCAGAAATCTCATTGTTTGAGATTTTTAGGTTTGTCAAGTTATGACACTGCCCCCACTTTGATGAAAGCTCACCATACAGATTATTACTACTTAAATCAATATAATTTAAGTTTGGGTAGATGTCAAAATCTTCTGCTATATTTCCTGTCAGATGGTTTCCATCAAGCCGAACCCGAACGAGACTACTGCAATTTTTCAAGCTTTTTGGGATAGGACCTATAAAGTGGTTATTAATGGCAGTAAAGTTAACAAGTGTTCCAGATTGGCATATTTGTGGAGGTAACTGGCCTACAAAATTGTTGTCAAATAGTTGCAAATTTGTCAAACGGGTGAGATTATTCATTCCTACTGGAACAGAACCGCTTAGATTGTTCATCCCCAAATTCAAATTGGTGAGCATGGTCAAGTTTCCAATGGTGGATGGAATTGATCCAGAAAGTTGGTTGCCATTAACGAAAAGTATAGACAAGGCAGCTAGGTGTCCTATGGAAGCAGGAATTGGACCAGTGAGACTATTATTTAGTAATTGAAGTACCCACAGATGTTTAAGAAATCCTAATTCCTCAGGAATGGAACCAGAGATACTGTTGGAATAAAGGTAAAGTTGTTGTAACTCGCTCAAGTTTCCAATGGAAGAGGGAATAGGACCAATGAGAAAATTAGATGACAAATCAAGTTGAGTGAGAGATCTCATCATTCCAACTTCTCGGGGTATATAACCAGAAAAATTGTTTTTTAAAAGGAATAGTGCGGTTAAGTTGCCCAACTTTCCAATTTCTCGAGGAATAGATCCCGAAAGTTCATTGTTTTGGAGGTCCAGATAGGATAAATTGCCCATCTTTCCTACTTTGGGAGGAACAGATCCCGAAAGTTTGTTGCGTTGAAGCTGAAGACTGGATAAATTGCTCAAGTTTCCCATAGAAGCTGGGATGGGGCCTCTGAGATTATTTTCATCTAAAGCGAGGTGAATTAGATCTTTCAATACTCCTATTTCTTGAGGGATGGAACCATTGAGCATATTCATGGAAGCCCAAAAAATTTGAAGACTTGTTATTTGGAGTATCTCAGGTGGAATTCTTCCCGAGATATTATTGCGAGTCAGATGAAGAAACAAGAGTTTGGAGAGGTTAGCAATGCTGGGAGTAATGGTGCCAGAAAGATTATTGTGAGACAAGTCAAGATGGGTCAGATTGGAAAGGTAGAAAATACTATCCGGAATGGTTCCATAAAACGAGTTTTTTGTTAGATCAATAGTAAGGAGGTTGGGAAAGGATGAGAAATTAAGGTTGGAAAGCGTACCTTTCAAACCAAAACTTGACAGGTTTAGGCGAGTGACACCCAACTCCAAGTCATCGCAAGTAATTCCAACCCAATTAATGCATGGGCGGTCTCCAACCCACGAAGATAGGAGGGATTTGTTTTGGTTGTCAAGACTGGCTTTCCAGTTTAGAAGAGCTTCTGCTTCCTTATCAAATGCTTTGCCATCTTCAGCTGTAGCAGCCACAGAAGGAGTTGTGGAGGAAGCAAACGTAGCAAAATGGAGTAGGGAAATCAACAAAACTACATGGCTACAGAACAAGACTCTGAATGCCATGACTTTGGTAACTGTCGGTTATTACAAAATTAAACTCGAGATGGAGAGGGATATTGCATGTGTGTTTGCTGCAAGCATGGGCTGATGAAGATATTTTGGGTACAGGTGTAAGGAATTTATAGATAGAATTACGCCAAGTCGTGTAATGTAGAAATTTTCAATTTTAGAAATTTTCATTTTCTTATTTATTGATGGGATTCATTTTTAGAACTTGCTACCGTACTTAGTGGGCTGATTTAACTCGAATTAATAGTCCCTATCATGCCCTTGTTTTCTCATTTACTGAATTCTGAATAGACACCATTGTCGATTTTTCAAATTAGATGTTAACAGTTTCTGTCATTTTATATATAGTATTCTTTATTGATTGAACATTGCAACAAAGTTGTAGGAAATTATTGTTTGTTACTGACTAGTAAGCGGCTGTGATTGTTAGAATGTTTTCGTTCAAAATTGGCCAGGGATTGTAAAAGTCTGAATAGAGATCTCTAAAAATAAATAAATAAAAAATAAGATTCTAAATAGCGTTACTATTAAGTAAAGACATAGCAACTTCTAGGCTTCTGTTGTATGTCAAGAATATTGTCAGTATATCTTTAATTAAGAGGCGAAAATACAATTTTGGTTCATACATTTTGTGGTCATGGTTACTTTGGTCCTTATATTTTGATAACAGTCAATTTGGACTCTGTTATTTTCAACTTGCAGACAATTTGGTCCTACGGTGAACTTATTACAAACGGAAAATACTTATGTGGCAAACTGTTGCGATTAAAATAATGCAAACCCAAGTGCAAATTTTTCACAATTAATAAAATTTCGGTGAGTCCAAGATTGATCCATAGGGAATGATTGACACTAATATAAAAAACTTCTATTATTAAGTAGTAAATAAAAACAGTTTTTTGTTTGGTTCAAAATCGGCCAATGACTGAGACTACAATTGAAAATAGCAAAATAAATCTAAAGATAAATTAATGGAGAGAAAACACTAGGGACTCAAGGATCCACCTAAACTTTTATCATATGAGCTTAGATTATTTTTAACTCAATTAGGATAGAGAGCCAACTCGCCAAATCAGAAGATAAAACAAAAAAGTACTCAAATAATGTATAAACTAGATTGAATAAGAGTGATTGAGCAACTCCATAAAAACAGTGCTACACATCTAAAAACAAATATATAACAAAAGATCCAAAAGTGTTCTAGGTTTTTTCCCTCGATAACCTCAGCCTCCTTCAAAACAAAAAGAGAGAATCTCTTAAATTTAGGATGAGAATTCCTTGATTTCCAAAATTTTATCCGCTGTCAGCTTTTAGCCCACTTTTGACCTCAAAAATAATTTGTTCTGAATTTGTGTCAAACTACAAAGTTGTAAATCTTCATGTCTTCTTTCTGTAGCCATAAGAATCATACTAATTGGACATCTGTGCAAGAAGTTATGAAAAAAACAAAGACTGAAACAATGCACGATATTTCCATATCAAGATTTTTCAATTTTGACTTGAACAAATTTCTTTTTACCTTTTTTATTATCACAAGTTTTTGACTTATTGAACACTTCAAAAGCCATGCTCCACTTAATCTTGACCATTGAATTCTCTTAGTTGATTTTTCAAATTAGATGTTAACAGTTTCTGTCATTTTATATAAAGTATTCTTTGTTGATTTAACTTTACAACAAAGTTGTAGGAAATTTTTTTTTTTTTACTGACTAGTAAGTGGCTGTGATTGTTAGAACGTTTTGGTTCAAAATCGGCTAGTGATTGTAAAAGTCTGATAGCGATCTCTAAAAATAAATAAATAAAAAATAAGAGTCTAAATAGCGTTACTATTAAGTAAAGATATAGCAACTTCAAGGCTTTCTTTGTATGTCAAGAACATTGTTAGTATATCTTTAATTAATATGCAAAAATACTATTTTGGTTCATACATTTTGGCGTCACGGTTAATTCGGTCCTTATATTTTGGTAACAGTCAATTTGGACTCTGTTATTTTCAGCTAACAGACAATTTGGTACTATTGTGAACTTATTACTAACGGAAAATACCTATGTGGCAAACTTTTGCGATTAAAATGATCCAAACCCAAGTGCAGATTTTTCACAAGTAATAATATCTTGGTGAGTCCAAGATTGATCCATAGGGAATGATTGACACTAATATAAAAACTTCTATTATTAAGTAGTAAATAAAAATAGTTGTTTGTTTGGTTCAAAATCGGCCAGTGACTGAGACAACAATTGAAAATAGAAAAATAAATCTAAAGATAAATTAATGGAGAGAAAACACTAGGGACTCAAGGATCCACCTAACATTTTATCATATGAACTTGGATTATTTTCAAATCAATTAGGATAGAGATCCAACTCGCCTAATCAGAAGATAAAACAAAAAAGTACTCAAATAATGTATAAACTAGATTGAATAAGACTGATTGAGCAACTCCATAAAAACAGTGCTACACATCTAAATATATATATAACAAAAGATCCAAAAGTGTACTAGGGTTTTTTCTCTTGATAACCTTAGTCTCCTTCAAAACAAAAAGAGAGAATCTCTTAAATTTAGGATGAGAATTCCTTGATTTTCAAAATTTTATCTGTTGTCAGCTTTTAGCCCACTTTTGACTTCAAAAATAATTTGTTCTGAATTTGTGTCAAACTACAAAGTTGTAAATCTTCATGTCTTCTTTCTGTGGCCATAAGAATCATATTAGTTGGACATCTGTGCAAGAAGTTATGGAAAAACAAATACTGAAACAATGCATGATATTTCCATATCAAGAATTTTCAATTTTGACTTGAACAAATTTCTTTTTACCTTTTTTATTATCACAAGTTTTTGACTTATTAAATACTTCAAAAGCCATGCTCCAATTAACCTTGACTATTGAATTCTCTTAGTTGATTTTTCAAATTAGATGTTGACAATTTTTGTCATTTTATATAAAGTATTCTTTGTTAATTTAACTTTACAACAAAGTTGTAGGAAATTATTGTATTTTACTGACAAGTAAGCGGCTGTGATTGTTAGAACGTTTTGGTTCAAAATTGGCAAGTGATTGTGAAAGTCTGATAGCGATCTCCAAAAATAAATAAATAATAAATAATAAATAATAAGAGTCTAAATAACATTACTATTAAGTAAAGACATAGCAACTTCAAGGCTTTCCTCGTATGTCAAGAATATTGTCTGTATATCTTTAATTAATAGGCGAAAATACTATTTTGGTACATACATTTTGGGGTCAGGGTTAATTTGGTCCTTATATTTTGGTTAACAGTCAATTTGGACTGTATTATTTTCAGCTTGTAGACAATTTGGTCCTACTATGAACTTATTGCTAACGGAAAATACTTATGCGGCAAATTTGTTGCGATTAAAATAATCCAAACCTAAGTACAGATTTTTCACAAGTAATAATATCTCGGTGAGTCCAAGATTGATCCACAAGGAATGATTGACACTAATATGAAACCTTCTATTATTAAGTAGTAAATAAAAACAGTTGTTTGTTTGGTTCAAAATCGGCCACTGACTGAGACTACAATTGAAAAGAGCAAAATAAATCTAAAGATAAATTAACGGAGAGAAAACACTAGGTACTAGAGGATCCACCTAAAATTTTACCATATGAACTTGGCCTATTTTAAACTCAATTAGGACGGAGAACCAACTCGCCTAATCAAAAGATACAAAAGTGTTCTAGGGTTTTTTCTCCCGATAACCTCCACCTCCTTCAAAGAAAAAGAGAAAATCTCTTCAATTTAGGATGGGCATTCCATGATTCTCATAATTTTATCCACTGTCAGCTTCGAGCCCACTTTTGACCTCAAAATGATTTGTTCTGAATTTGTGTCGAACTACAAAGTTGTAAATCTTCATGTCTTCTTTCTGTGGCCATAAGAATCATATTAACTGGACACCTGTGCACGAATTTATGGAAAAAAAAATACTGAAACCATGCACGATATTTCCAAATCAAGATTTTTGAATTTTGACTTTAAAAATTTCTCTCTTACCTTTTTTATTCTCACAAGTTTTTGACTTATTGAATACTTGAAAAGCCATGCTCCAATTAATCTTGACCCTTGAATTATTTTAGTTGATTTTTCAAATTAGATGTTAACAGTTTCTATCATTTTATATAAAGTATTCTTTGTTGATTTAACTTTGCAGCAAAGTTGTTGGAAATTATTGTTTTTCACAAGTAATAATATCTCGATGAGTCCAAGATTGATCCATTGGGAATGATTGAAACTAATATAAAAGCTTCTCTTACTAAGTAGTAAACAAAAACAGTTGTTTTGTTTGGTTCAAAATCGGCCTGTGACTAAGACTACAATCGAAAAGAGCAAAATAAATCTGAAGATAAATTAATGGAGAGAAAACACTAGGGACTGAAGGATCCACCTAACATTTTATCATATGAACTTGAATTATATTTAACTCAATTAGGATAGAGAGCCAACTCGCCTAATCAGAAGATAAAACAATAAAGGACTCAAATAGTGTTCAAACAAGATTGAATAGGAGTGATTGAGCAACTCCAATAAAACAGTGCTACACATCTATAAAAAAATTATAACCAAAGATCCAAAAGTGTTGCAGGGTTTTCTCCCTCGATAACCTCAGCCTCCTTCAAAAGAAAAAGTGAGAATCTCTTAAATGAAGGATGGGAATTCCTTGATTTTCGGAATTTCATCCACTGTTAGGTTCAAGCCCACTTTTGACCTCAAAAATGTTTTGTTTTGAATTTGTGTCAAACTACAAAGTTTTAAATCTTCATGTCTTCCTTTTGTGGCCGTAAGACCCATATTAATTGGACACCTGTGTACAAATTTATGGAAAAAAAATACCGAAACAATGCACGATATTTCCAAATCAAGATTTTTGAATTTTCACTTTAAAAATATCTCTCTTTCCTTTTTTATTCTCATAAGTTTTTGACTTATTGAATGCTTGAAAAGCCATGCTCCAATTAATCTTGACCCCTGAATTCTTTTAGTTGATTTTTCAAATTAGAAGTTAACAGTTTCTATCATTTTATATAAAGTATTCTTTGTCGATTTAACTTTGCAGCAAAGTTGTTGGACATTAGTGTTTTTTACTGACAAGTAAGTGGCTGTGATTGTTAGAACGTTTTGGATAAAAAAGGGCCAATGATTGTAATAGTCTAAGTAGCGATCTCTTAAAATAAATAATAAAAAATAAGAGTGTAAATAGCGTTACTATTAAGTAAAGACATAGGAACTTCTAGGCTTTCTCTGTATGTGAAGAATATGGTTAGTATATCTTTAATTAATAGGCGAAAAGACTATTTTGGTTCATACATTTTGGGGTCATGGTCAATTTGGTCTTTATATTTTGGTAACAGTCAATTTGGACTCCGTGATTTTCAGCTTGCGGACAATTTGGTCCTACCGGGAAATTATTACAAACGGAAAATACTTATGTGGCAAATTGTTGCGATTAAAATAATGCAAAATCAAGTGCAAATTTTTGACAAGTAACAATATCTCGATGAGTCCAAGATTGATCCATAGGGAATGATTGAAACTAATATAAAATCTTCTGTTATGAAGTAGTAAACAAAAACAGTTGTTTGTTTGGTTCAAAATCGGCTAGTGTATGAGACTACAATTGAAAATAGCAAAGTAAATCGAAAGATAAATTAATGGAGAGAAAACACTAGGGACTCAAAGATCCACCCAACATTTATCATATGAACTTGAATTATTTTTAACTCAATTAGGATAGAGAGCCAACTCGCCTAATCAGAAGATAAAATAATAAAATACTCAAATAATGTGCAAACTAGAATGAATCAGTGTGATTGGGCAACTCCATAAAAACAGTGCTACACATCTAAAAAATATATATATAACAAAAGATCCAAAAGTGTTTCAGGGTTTTTGTCTCTCGATAACCTTAGCCTCCTTCAAAACAAAAAGAGAGAATCTCTTAAATTAAGGACGGGATTTCCTTGATTTTCGGAATTTTATCCACGGTCAGCTTCTAGCCCACTTTCGACTTCAAAAATGTTTGTTCTGAATTTGTGTCAAGCTACAAAGTTGTAAATATTCATTTCTTCTTCCTGTGGCCGCAAGACCCATATTAGGTGGACATCTGTGCAAGAATTTATTGAAAAACAAAATACAGAAACAATGCACCATATTTCCATATCAAGATTTTTCAATTTTGACTTGAACAAATTTCTCTCTCACATTTTTTATTCTCACAAGTTTTTGACATATTGAATACATCAAAAACCATGCTCCAATTAATCTTGACCCTTGCATTCTCTTAGTTGATTTTTCAAATTAGATGTTAACAGTTTCTGTCATTTTATATAAAGTATTCTTTGTTGATTTAACTTTACAACAATGTTGTAGGAAATTATTGTTTTTAGTGACTAGTAAGTGGCTGTGATTGTTAGAAGGTTTTGGTTCAAAATCGGCCAACGATTGTCTAAGTCTGAACAGCGATCTCTAAATATAAATAAAAAATAAATAACAAAAAATGCGAGTCTAAATAGCGTTACTATTAAGTAAAGACATAGCAACTTCTAGGCTTTCTTTGTATGTGACGAATATTGTCAGGATATCTCTAATTGATAGGCGAAAATACTATTTTGGTTCATATATTTTGGGGTTACGGTTAATTTGGTCCTTATATCTTGGTAACAGTCAATTTGGACTCTGTTATTTTTAGCTTGCAGACAATTTGGTCCTACTGTGAACTTACAACTAACGGAAAAAACTTATGTGGCAAACTGGTGTGATTAAAATAATGCAAACCCAAGTACAGAATTTTCACAAGTAATAATATCTCGATGAGTCCAAGATTGATCCATAGGGAATGATTGAAACTAATATAAAATCTTCTGTTATTAAGTAATAAACAAAAATAGTTGTTTGTTTGATTCAAAATCGGCTAGTGTATGAGACTACAATTGAAAATAGCAAAGTAAATCGAAAGATAAATTAATGGAGAGAAAACACTAGGGACTCAAAGATCCACCTAACATTTATCATATGAACTTGAATTATTTTTAACTCAATTAGGATAGAGAGCCAACTCGCCTAATCAGAAGATAAAATAATAAAATACTCAAATAATGTGCAAAATAGATTGAATAAGTGTGATTGGGCAACTCCATAAAAACAGTGCTACACATCTAAAAATATATATATATAACAAAAGATCCAAAAGTGTTTCAGGGTTTTTTTCTCTCGATAACCTTAGCCTCCTTCAAAACAAAAAGAGAGAATCTCTTAAATTAAGGACGGGATTTCCTTGATTTTCGGAATTTTATCCACGGTCAGCTTCTAGCCCACTTTCGACTTCAAAAATGTTTGTTCTGAATTTGTGTCAAGCTACAAAGTTGTAAATATTCATTTCTTCTTCCTGTGGCCGCAAGACCCATATTAGGTGGACATCTGTGCAAGAAGTTATTGAAAAACAAAATACAGAAACAATGCACCATATTTCCATATCAAGATTTTTCAATTTTGACTTGAACAAATTTCTCTTTTACATTTTTAATTCTCACAAGTTTTTGACATATTGAATACATCAAAAACCATGCTGCAATTAATCTTGACCCTTGCATTCTCTTAGTTGATTTTTCAAATTAGATGTTAACAGTTTCTGTCATTTTATATAAAGTATTCTTTGTTGATTTAACTTTACAACAATGTTGTAGGAAATTATTGTTTTTAGTGACTAGTAAGTGGCTGTGATTGTTAGAAGGTGTTGGTTCAAAATCGGCCAACGATTGTCTAAGTCTGAATAGCGATCTCTAAATATAAATAAAAAATAAATAACAAAAAATGCGAGTCTAAATAGCGTTACTATTAAGTAAAGACATAGCAACTTCTAGGCTTTCTTTGTATGTGAAGAATATTGTCAGGATATCTCTAATTGATAGGCGAAAATACTATTTTGGTTCATATATTTTGGGGTTACGGTTAATTTGGTCCTTATATCTTGGTAACAGTCGATTTGGACTCTGTTATTTTTAGCTTGCAGACAATTTGGTCCTATTGTGAACTTACAACTAACGAAAAATACTTATGTGGCAAACTGTTGTGATTAAAATAATGCAAACCCAAGTGCAGAATTTTCACAAGTAATAATATCTCGATGAGTCCAAGATTGATCCATAGGGAATGATTGAAACTAATATAAAATCTTCTGTTATTAAGTAGTAAACAAAAACAGTTGTTTGTTTGGTTCAAAATCGGCTAGTGTATGAGACTACAATTGAAAATAGCAAAGTAAATCAAAAGATAAATTAATGGAGAGAAAACACTAGGGACTCAAAGATCCACCTAACATTTATCATATGAACTTGAATTATTTTTAACTCAATTAGGATAGAGAGCCAACTCGTCTAATCAAAAGGTAAAATAACAAAATACTCAAATAATGTGCAAACTAGATTAAATAAGTGTGATTGGGCAACTCCATAAAAACAGTGCTACACATCTAAAAAATATATATATAACAAAAGATCCAAAAGTGTTTCAAGGTTTTTTTCTCTCGATAACCTTAGCCTCCTTTAAAACAAAAAGAGAGAACCTCTTAAATTAAGGACGGGATTTCCTTGATTTTCGGAATTTTATCCACGGTCAGCTTCTAGCCCACTTTCGACTTCAAAAATGTTTGTTATGAATTTGTGTCAAGCTACGAAGTTGTAAATATTCATTTCTTCTTTCTGTGGCCGCAAGACCCATATTAGGTGGACATCTGTGCAAGAAGTTATTGAAAACAAAATACAGAAACAATGCACCATATTTCCATATCAAGATTTTTCAATTTTGACTTGAACAAATTTCTCTCTTACATTTTTAATTCTCACAAGTTTTTGACATATTGAATACATCAAAAACCATGCTGCAATTAATCTTGACCCTTGCATTCTCTTAGTTGATTTTTCAAATTAGATGTTAACAGCTTCTGTCATTTTATATAAAGTATTCTTTGTTGATTTAACTTTACAACAATGTTGTAGGAAATTATTGTTTTTAGTGACTAGTAAGTGGCTGTGATTGTTAGAAGGTGTTGGTTCAAAATCGGCCAACGATTGTCTAAGTCTGAATAGCGATCTCTAAATATAAAAAAAAAAAAAAAACAAAAAATGCAAGTCTAAATAGCGTTACTATTAAGTAAAGACATAGCAACTTCTAGGCTTTCTTTGTATGTGAAGAATATTGTCAGGATATCTCTAATTGATAGGCGAAAATACTATTTTGGTTCATATATTTTGGGGTTACGGTTAATTTGGTCCTTATATCTTGGTAACAGTCGATTTGGACTCTGTTATTTTTAGCTTGCAGATAATTTGGTCCTACTGTGAACTTACAACTAACGGAAAATACTTATGTGGCAAACTGTTGTGATTAAAAGAATGCAAACCCAAGTGCAGAATTTTCACAAGTAATAATATCTCGATGAGTCCAAGATTGATCCATAGGGAATGATTGAAACTAATATAAAATCTTCTGTTATTAAGTAGTAAACAAAAACAGTTGTTTGTTTGGTTCAAAATGGCTAGTGTATGAGACTACAATTGAAAATAGCAAAGTAAATCGAAAGATAAATTAATGGAGAGAAAACACTAGGGACTCAAAGATCCACCTAACATTTATCACATGAACTTGAATTATTTTTAACACAATTAGGATAGAGAGCCAACTCGCCTAATCAGAAGATAAAATAATAAAATACTCAAATAATGTGCAAACTAGATTAAATAAGTGTGATTGGGCAACTCCATAAAAACAGTGCTACACATCTAAAAAATATATATAACAAAAGATCCAAAAGTGTTTCAGGGTTTTTTTCTCTCGATAACCTTAGCCTCCTTCAAAACAAAAAGAGAGAATCTCTTTAATTAAGGACGGGATTTCCTTGATTTTCGGAATTTTATCCACGGTCAGCTTCTAGCCCACTTTCGACTTCAAAAATGTTTGTTCTGAATTTGTGTCAAGCTACAAAGTTGTAAATATTCATTTCTTCTTTCTGTGGCCGCAAGACCCATATTAGGTGGACATCTGTGCAAGAATTTATTGAAAAACAAAATACAGAAACAATGCACCATATTTCCATATCAAGATTTTTCAATTTTGACTTGAACAAATTTCTCTCTCACATTTTTAATTCTCACAAGTTTTTGACATATTGAATACATCAAAAACCATGCTCCAATTAATCTTGACCCTTGCATTCTCTTAGTTGATTTTTCAAATTAGATGTTAACAGTTTCTGTCATTTTATATAAAGTATTCTTTGTTGATTTAACTTTACAACAATGTTGTAGGAAATTATTGTTTTTAGTGACTAGTAAGTGGCTGTGATTGTTAGAAGGTGTTGGTTCAAAATCGGCCAACGATTGTCTAAGTCTGAATAGCGATCTCTAAATATAAATAAAAAATAAATAACAAAAAATGCGAGTCTAAATAGCGTTACTATTAAGTAAAGACATAGCAACTTCTAGGCTTTCTTTGTATGTGAAGAATATTGTCAGGATATCTCTAATTGATAGGCGAAAATACTATTTTGGTTCATATATTTTGGGGTTACGGTTAATTTGGTCCTTATATCTTGGTAACAGTCGATTTGGACTCTGTTATTTTTAGCTTGCAGACAATTTGGTCCTATTGTGAACTTACAACTAACGAAAAATACTTATGTGGCAAACTGTTGTGATTAAAATAATGCAAACCCAAGTGCAGAATTTTCACAAGTAATAATATCTCGATGAGTCCAAGATTGATCCATAGGGAATGATTGAAACTAATATAAAATCTTCTGTTATTAAGTAGTAAACAAAAACAGTTGTTTGTTTGGTTCAAAATCGGCTAGTGTATGAGACTACAATTGAAAATAGCAAAGTAAATCAAAAGATAAATTAATGGAGAGAAAACACTAGGGACTCAAAGATCCACCTAACATTTATCATATGAACTTGAATTATTTTTAACTCAATTAGGATAGAGAGCCAACTCGTCTAATCAAAAGGTAAAATAACAAAATACTCAAATAATGTGCAAACTAGATTAAATAAGTGTGATTGGGCAACTCCATAAAAACAGTGCTACACATCTAAAAAATATATATATAACAAAAGATCCAAAAGTGTTTCAAGGTTTTTTTCTCTCGATAACCTTAGCCTCCTTTAAAACAAAAAGAGAGAACCTCTTAAATTAAGGACGGGATTTCCTTGATTTTCGGAATTTTATCCACGGTCAGCTTCTAGCCCACTTTCGACTTCAAAAATGTTTGTTATGAATTTGTGTCAAGCTACGAAGTTGTAAATATTCATTTCTTCTTTCTGTGGCCGCAAGACCCATATTAGGTGGACATCTGTGCAAGAAGTTATTGAAAAACAAAATACAGAAACAATGCACCATATTTCCATATCAAGATTTTTCAATTTTGACTTGAACAAATTTCTCTCTTACATTTTTAATTCTCACAAGTTTTTGACATATTGAATACATCAAAAACCATGCTGCAATTAATCTTGACCCTTGCATTCTCTTAGTTGATTTTTCAAATTAGATGTTAACAGCTTCTGTCATTTTATATAAAGTATTCTTTGTTGATTTAACTTTACAACAATGTTGTAGGAAATTATTGTTTTTAGTGACTAGTAAGTGGCTGTGATTGTTAGAAGGTGTTGGTTCAAAATCGGCCAACGATTGTCTAAGTCTGAATAGCGATCTCTAAATATAAATAAAAAAAAAATAACAAAAAATGCAAGTCTAAATAGCGTTACTATTAAGTAAAGACATAGCAACTTCTAGGCTTTCTTTGTATGTGAAGAATATTGTCAGGATATCTCTAATTGATAGGCGAAAATACTATTTTGGTTCATATATTTTGGGGTTACGGTTAATTTGGTCCTTATATCTTGGTAACAGTCGATTTGGACTCTGTTATTTTTAGCTTGCAGATAATTTGGTCCTACTGTGAACTTACAACTAACGGAAAATACTTATGTGGCAAACTGTTGTGATTAAAAGAATGCAAACCCAAGTGCAGAATTTTCACAAGTAATAATATCTCGATGAGTCCAAGATTGATCCATAGGGAATGATTGAAACTAATATAAAATCTTCTGTTATTAAGTAATAAACAAAAATAGTTGTTTGTTTGATTCAAAATCGGCTAGTGTATGAGACTACAATTGAAAATAGCAAAGTAAATCGAAAGATAAATTAATGGAGAGAAAACACTAGGGACTCAAAGATCCACCTAACATTTATCACATGAACTTGAATTATTTTTAACTCAATTAGGATAGAGAGCCAACTCGCCTAATCAGAAGATAAAATAATAAAATACTCAAATAATGTGCAAAATAGATTGAATAAGTGTGATTGGGCAACTCCATAAAAACAGTGCTACACATCTAAAATATATATATATAACAAAAGATCCAAAAGTGTTTCAGGGTTTTTTTCTCTCGATAACCTTAGCCTCCTTCAAAACAAAAAGAGAGAATCTCTTAAATTAAGGACGGGATTTCCTTGATTTTCGGAATTTTATCCACGGTCAGCTTCTAGCCCACTTTCGACTTCAAAAATGTTTGTTCTGAATTTGTGTCAAGCTACAAAGTTGTAAATATTCATTTCTTCTTCCTGTGGCCGCAAGACCCATATTAGGTGGACATCTGTGCAAGAAGTTATTGAAAAACAAAATACAGAAACAATGCACCATATTTCCATATCAAGATTTTTCAATTTTGACTTGAACAAATTTCTCTTTTACATTTTTAATTCTCACAAGTTTTTGACATATTGAATACATCAAAAACCATGCTGCAATTAATCTTGACCCTTGCATTCTCTTAGTTGATTTTTCAAATTAGATGTTAACAGTTTCTGTCATTTTATATAAAGTATTCTTTGTTGATTTAACTTTACAACAATGTTGTAGGAAATTATTGTTTTTAGTGACTAGTAAGTGGCTGTGATTGTTAGAAGGTGTTGGTTCAAAATCGGCCAACGATTGTCTAAGTCTGAATAGCGATCTCTAAATATAAATAAAAAATAAATAACAAAAAATGCGAGTCTAAATAGCGTTACTATTAAGTAAAGACATAGCAACTTCTAGGCTTTCTTTGTATGTGAAGAATATTGTCAGGATATCTCTAATTGATAGGCGAAAATACTATTTTGGTTCATATATTTTGGGGTTACGGTTAATTTGGTCCTTATATCTTGGTAACAGTCGATTTGGACTCTGTTATTTTTAGCTTGCAGACAATTTGGTCCTATTGTGAACTTACAACTAACGAAAAATACTTATGTGGCAAACTGTTGTGATTAAAATAATGCAAACCCAAGTGCAGAATTTTCACAAGTAATAATATCTCGATGAGTCCAAGATTGATCCATAGGGAATGATTGAAACTAATATAAAATCTTCTGTTA
This sequence comes from Castanea mollissima, assembly GCA_014183005.1. Classification (NCBI taxonomy): domain Eukaryota; kingdom Viridiplantae; phylum Streptophyta; class Magnoliopsida; order Fagales; family Fagaceae; genus Castanea; species Castanea mollissima. Next base: position 928,272 of record JACAVU010000008.1, on the reverse strand, counting down.
TTAAGTAGTAAACAAAAACAGTTGTTTGTTTGGTTCAAAATCGGCTAGTGTATGAGACTACAATTGAAAATAGCAAAGTAAATCAAAAGATAAATTAATGGAGAGAAAACACTAGGGACTCAAAGATCCACCTAACATTTATCATATGAACTTGAATTATTTTTAACTCAATTAGGATAGAGAGCCAACTCGTCTAATCAAAGGTAAAATAACAAAATACTCAAATAATGTGCAAACTAGATTAAATAAGTGTGATTGGGCAACTCCATAAAAACAGTGCTACACATCTAAAAAATATATATATAACAAAAGATCCAAAAGTGTTTCAAGGTTTTTTTCTCTCGATAACCTTAGCCTCCTTTAAAACAAAAAGAGAGAACCTCTTAAATTAAGGACGGGATTTCCTTGATTTTCGGAATTTTATCCACGGTCAGCTTCTAGCCCACTTTCGACTTCAAAAATGTTTGTTATGAATTTGTGTCAAGCTACGAAGTTGTAAATATTCATTTCTTCTTTCTGTGGCCGCAAGACCCATATTAGGTGGACATCTGTGCAAGAAGTTATTGAAAAACAAAATACAGAAACAATGCACCATATTTCCATATCAAGATTTTTCAATTTTGACTTGAACAAATTTCTCTCTTACATTTTTAATTCTCACAAGTTTTTGACATATTGAATACATCAAAAACCATGCTGCAATTAATCTTGACCCTTGCATTCTCTTAGTTGATTTTTCAAATTAGATGTTAACAGCTTCTGTCATTTTATATAAAGTATTCTTTGTTGATTTAACTTTACAACAATGTTGTAGGAAATTATTGTTTTTAGTGACTAGTAAGTGGCTGTGATTGTTAGAAGGTGTTGGTTCAAAATCGGCCAACGATTGTCTAAGTCTGAATAGCGATCTCTAAATATAAATAAAAAAAAAAAAAACAAAAAATGCAAGTCTAAATAGCGTTACTATTAAGTAAAGACATAGCAACTTCTAGGCTTTCTTTGTATGTGAAGAATATTGTCAGGATATCTCTAATTGATAGGCGAAAATACTATTTTGGTTCATATATTTTGGGGTTACGGTTAATTTGGTCCTTATATCTTGGTAACAGTCGATTTGGACTCTGTTATTTTTAGCTTGCAGATAATTTGGTCCTACTGTGAACTTACAACTAACGGAAAATACTTATGTGGCAAACTGTTGTGATTAAAAGAATGCAAACCCAAGTGCAGAATTTTCACAAGTAATAATATCTCGATGAGTCCAAGATTGATCCATAGGGAATGATTGAAACTAATATAAAATCTTCTGTTATTAAGTAGTAAACAAAAACAGTTGTTTGTTTGGTTCAAAATTGGCTAGTGTATGAGACTACAATTGAAAATAGCAAAGTAAATCGAAAGATAAATTAATGGAGAGAAAACACTAGGGACTCAAAGATCCACCTAACATTTATCACATGAACTTGAATTATTTTTAACACAATTAGGATAGAGAGCCAACTCGCCTAATCAGAAGATAAAATAATAAAATACTCAAATAATGTGCAAACTAGATTAAATAAGTGTGATTGGGCAACTCCATAAAAACAGTGCTACACATCTAAAAAATATATATATAACAAAAGATCCAAAAGTGTTTCAGGGTTTTTTTCTCTCGATAACCTTAGCCTCCTTCAAAACAAAAGAGAGAATCTCTTTAATTAAGGACGGGATTTCCTTGATTTTCGGAATTTTATCCACGGTCAGCTTCTAGCCCACTTTCGACTTCAAAAATGTTTGTTCTGAATTTGTGTCAAGCTACAAAGTTGTAAATATTCATTTCTTCTTTCTGTGGCCGCAAGACCCATATTAGGTGGACATCTGTGCAAGAATTTATTGAAAAACAAAATACAGAAACAATGCACCATATTTCCATATCAAGATTTTTCAATTTTGACTTGAACAAATTTCTCTCTCACATTTTTAATTCTCACAAGTTTTTGACATATTGAATACATCAAAAACCATGCTCCAATTAATCTTGACCCTTGCATTCTCTTAGTTGATTTTTCAAATTAGATGTTAACAGTTTCTGTCATTTTATATAAAGTATTCTTTGTTGATTTAACTTTACAACAATGTTGTAGGAAATTATTGTTTTTAGTGACTAGTAAGTGGCTGTGATTGTTAGAAGGTGTTGGTTCAAAATCGGCCAACGATTGTCTAAGTCTGAATAGCGATCTCTAAATATAAATAAAAAATAAATAACAAAAAATGCGAGTCTAAATAGCGTTACTATTAAGTAAAGACATAGCAACTTCTAGGCTTTCTTTGTATGTGAAGAATATTGTCAGGATATCTCTAATTGATAGGCGAAAATACTATTTTGGTTCATATATTTTGGGGTTACGGTTAATTTGGTCCTTATATCTTGGTAACAGTCGATTTGGACTCTGTTATTTTTAGCTTGCAGACAATTTGGTCCTATTGTGAACTTACAACTAACGAAAAATACTTATGTGGCAAACTGTTGTGATTAAAATAATGCAAACCCAAGTGCAGAATTTTCACAAGTAATAATATCTCGATGAGTCCAAGATTGATCCATAGGGAATGATTGAAACTAATATAAAATCTTCTGTTATTAAGTAGTAAACAAAAACAGTTGTTTGTTTGGTTCAAAATCGGCTAGTGTATGAGACTACAATTGAAAATAGCAAAGTAAATCAAAAGATAAATTAATGGAGAGAAAACACTAGGGACTCAAAGATCCACCTAACATTTATCATATGAACTTGAATTATTTTTAACTCAATTAGGATAGAGAGCCAACTCGTCTAATCAAAAGGTAAAATAACAAAATACTCAAATAATGTGCAAACTAGATTAAATAAGTGTGATTGGGCAACTCCATAAAAACAGTGCTACACATCTAAAAAATATATATATAACAAAAGATCCAAAACTGTTTCAAGGTTTTTTTCTCTCGATAACCTTAGCCTCCTTTAAAACAAAAAGAGAGAACCTCTTAAATTAAGGACGGGATTTCCTTGATTTTCGGAATTTTATCCACGGTCAGCTTCTAGCCCACTTTCGACTTCAAAAATGTTTGTTATGAATTTGTGTCAAGCTACGAAGTTGTAAATATTCATTTCTTCTTTCTGTGGCCGCAAGACCCATATTAGGTGGACATCTGTGCAAGAAGTTATTGAAAAACAAAATACAGAAACAATGCACCATATTTCCATATCAAGATTTTTCAATTTTGACTTGAACAAATTTCTCTCTTACATTTTTAATTCTCACAAGTTTTTGACATATTGAATACATCAAAAACCATGCTGCAATTAATCTTGACCCTTGCATTCTCTTAGTTGATTTTTCAAATTAGATGTTAACAGCTTCTGTCATTTTATATAAAGTATTCTTTGTTGATTTAACTTTACAACAATGTTGTAGGAAATTATTGTTTTTAGTGACTAGTAAGTGGCTGTGATTGTTAGAAGGTGTTGGTTCAAAATCGGCCAACGATTGTCTAAGTCTGAATAGCGATCTCTAAATATAAAAAAAAAAAATAACAAAAAATGCAAGTCTAAATAGCGTTACTATTAAGTAAAGACATAGCAACTTCTAGGCTTTCTTTGTATGTGAAGAATATTGTCAGGATATCTCTAATTGATAGGCGAAAATACTATTTTGGTTCATATATTTTGGGGTTACGGTTAATTTGGTCCTTATATCTTGGTAACAGTCGATTTGGACTCTGTTATTTTTAGCTTGCAGATAATTTGGTCCTACTGTGAACTTACAACTAACGGAAAATACTTATGTGGCAAACTGTTGTGATTAAAAGAATGCAAACCCAAGTGCAGAATTTTCACAAGTAATAATATCTCGATGAGTCCAAGATTGATCCATAGGGAATGATTGAAACTAATATAAAATCTTCTGTTATTAAGTAGTAAACAAAAACAGTTGTTTGTTTGGTTCAAAATTGGCTAGTGTATGAGACTACAATTGAAAATAGCAAAGTAAATCGAAAGATAAATTAATGGAGAGAAAACACTAGGGACTCAAAGATCCACCTAACATTTATCACATGAACTTGAATTATTTTTAACACAATTAGGATAGAGAGCCAACTCGCCTAATCAGAAGATAAAATAATAAAATACTCAAATAATGTGCAAACTAGATTAAATAAGTGTGATTGGGCAACTCCATAAAAACAGTGCTACACATCTAAAAAATATATATATAACAAAAGATCCAAAAGTGTTTCAAGGTTTTTTTCTCTCGATAACCTTAGCCTCCTTCAAAACAAAAAGAGAGAATCTCTTTAATTAAGGACGGGATTTCCTTGATTTTCGGAATTTTATCCACGGTCAGCTTCTAGCCCACTTTCGACTTCAAAAATGTTTGTTCTGAATTTGTGTCAAGCTACAAAGTTGTAAATATTCATTTCTTCTTTCTGTGGCCGCAAGACCCATATTAGGTGGACATCTGTGCAAGAATTTATTGAAAAACAAAATACAGAAACAATGCACCATATTTCCATATCAAGATTTTTCAATTTTGACTTGAACAAATTTCTCTCTCACATTTTTAATTCTCACAAGTTTTTGACATATTGAATACATCAAAAACCATGCTCCAATTAATCTTGACCCTTGCATTCTCTTAGTTGATTTTTCAAATTAGATGTTAACAGTTTCTGTCATTTTATATAAAGTATTCTTTGTTGATTTAACTTTACAACAATGTTGTAGGAAATTATTGTTTTTAGTGACTAGTAAGTGGCTGTGATTGTTAGAAGGTTTTGGTTCAAAATCGGCCAACGATTGTCTAAGTCTGAATAGCGATCTCTAAATATAAATAAAAAATAAATAACAAAATATGCGAGTCTAAATAGCGTTACTATTAAGTAAAGACATAGCAACTTCTAGGCTTTCTTTGTATGTGAAGAATATTGTCAGGATATCTCTAATTGATAGGAGAAAATACTATTTTGGTTCATATATTTTGGGGTTACGGTTAATTTGGTCCTTATATCTTGGTAACAGTCAATTTGGACTCTGTTATTTTTAGCTTGCAGACAATTTGGTCCTACTGTGAACTTACAACTAACAGAAAATACTTATGTGGCAAACTGGTGTGATTAAAATAATGCAAACCCAAGTGCAGAATTTTCACAAGTAATAATATCTCGGTGAGTCCAAGATTGATTCATAGGGAATGATTGAAACTAATATAAAATCTTCTGTTATTAAGTAGTAAACAAAAACAGTTGTTTGTTTGGTTCAAAATCGGCTAGTGTATGAGACTACAATTGAAAATAGCAAAGTAAATCGAAAGATAAATTAATGGAGAGAAAACACTAGGGACTCAAAGATCCACCCAACATTTATCATATGAACTTGAATTATTTTTTACTCAATTAGGATAGAGAGCCAACTCGCCTAATCAGAAGATAAAATAATAAAATACTCAAATAATGTGCAAACTAGATTGAATAAGTGTGATTGGGCAACTCCATAAAAACAGTGCTACACATCTAAAAAATATATATATAACAAAAGATCCAAAAGTGTTTCAGGGTTTTTTTCTCTCGATAACCTTAGCCTCGTTCAAAACAAAAAGAGAGAACCTCTTAAATTATGGACGGGATTTCCTTGATTTTTGGAATTTTATCCACGGTCAGCTTCTAGCCCACTTTCGACTTCAAAAATGTTTGTTCTGAATTTGTGTCAAGCTACGAAGTTGTAAATATTCATTTCTTCTTTCTGTGGCCGCAAGACCCATATTAGGTGGACATCTGTGCAAGAAGTTATTGAAAAACAAAATACAGAAACAATGCACCATATTTCCATATCAAGATTTTTCAATTTTGACTTGAACAAATTTCTCTCTTACATTTTTAATTCTCACAAGTTTTTGACATATTGAATACATCAAAAACCATGCTGCAATTAATCTTGACCCTTGCATTCTCTTAGTTGATTTTTCAAATTAGATGTTAACAGTTTCTGTCATTTTATATAAAGTATTCTTTGTTGATTTAACTTTACAACAATGTTGTAGGAAATTATTGTTTTTAGTGACTAGTAAGTGGCTGTGATTGTTAGAAGGTGTTGGTTCAAAATCGGCCAACGATTGTCTAAGTCCGAATTTGTGTCAAACTACAAAGATGTAGATCTTCAAGTCTTCTTTCTGTGGCCAACAGAATCAAATTAATTGGACATCTGTGCAAGAAGTAATGGAAAAAAAAAAAAATACTGTAACAATGCATGATATTTCCATATCAAGATTTTTCATATTTGACTTGAACAAATTTCTCTCTTACCTTTTTTATTCTCATAAGTTTTGGACTTAATGAATACATCAAAAGCCATGCTACAATTAATCTTGACCCTTGAATTCTCTTAGTTAATTTTTGAAATTACATGTTTACAGTATCAATCATTTTATATAAAGTATTCTTTGTTGATTTAAATTTACAACAAAGTTGTAGGAAGCTATTGTTTTTCGTTTACTTGTAAGGGGCAGTGATTGTTAGAACATTTTGGTTCAAAATCAGCCGATGATTGTAAAAGTTTGACTAGCACTCTCTAAAAATAAATAAATAATAAATAATAAAAAATAAGAGCCTATATAGCATCACTATTAAGTAAAGACATAGCAACTGCTAGGCTTTCCCTGTATGTGAAGAATATTGTTAGTATATCTTTAATTAATAGGCGAAAATACTATTTTAGTTCATACATTTTAGGGTCACGGTTAATTTGGTCCTTATATTTTAGTAATAGTCAATCTGGACTCTGTTACTTTCAGCTTGCAGACAATTTGGTCCTACTGTGAACTTATTGCTAACTGAAAATACTTATGTGGCAAACTGTTGCGAGTAAAATAATGCAAACCCAAGTCCAGATTTTTCACAAGTAATAATATCTTGGTGAGTCCAAGATTGATCCATAGGGCATGATTGAAACTAATATAAAAACTTCTATTTTTTAGTGCTTAATAAAAATAGTTGTTTGTTTGGTTCAAAATTGGCCAGTGACTGAGACTACAATTGAAAATAGCAAAATAAATCTAAAGATAAATTAATGGAGAGAAAAAACAAGGGACTCAAGGATCCACCTAACATTTTATCATATGAACTTGGATTATTTTTAACTCAATTAGGATAGAGAGCCAACTCGCCTATTCAGAAGATAAAACAATAAAGGACTCAAATAATGTGTAGACTAGATTGAATAAGAGTGATTGAGCAACTCCATAAAAACAGTGCAACACATCTAAAAAAATAATAATAACAAAAGATCCAATAGTGTTCTAGGGTTTTTTCTTCCGGTAACCACAGCCTTCTTAAAAACAAAAAGAGAGAATCTCTTAAATTAAGGATGGGAATTCCTTGATTTTCAGAATTTTTTCCATTGTTAGCTTCTAGCCCACTTTTGACCTCAAAAATGATTTGTTCCAAATTTGTGTCAAACTACAAAGTTGTAAATCTTCATATCTTCTTTCAGTGGCCATAAGAACCATATTAATTGGACATCTGTGCAAGAAGTTATTGAAAAAAAATACAGAAACAATACACGATATTTCCATATCAAGATTTTTAAATTTTGACTTGAACAAATTTCTCTCTTACCTTTTTTATTCTAATAAGTTTTTGACTTATTGAATACTTCAAAAGCCATGCTCCTATTAATCTTGATCCATGAATTCTCTCTGTTCATTTTTCAAATTAGATGTTAGGAGTTTCTGTCATTTTAAATAAAGTATTCTTTGTTGAATTAACTTTACAACAAAGTTGCAGGATATTATTGTTTTTCACTGACTTGTAAGGGGCTGTGATTCTTAGAACATTTTGGTTCAAAATCAGCTAATGACTGTAAAAGTCTTAATAGCGATCACTAAAAATAAACAAAAAATAAAAAATAAGAGTCTAAATAGCGTTACTATTAAGTAAAGACATAGCAACTTCTAGGGTTTCTTTGTATGTGAAGAATATTGTCAGTATATCTTTAATTAATAGGCAAAAATACTATTTTGGTTCTTACATTTTGGGGTCACGGTTAATTTGGTCCTTATATTTTGGTAACAGTGAATTTGGACTCTATTATTTTTTGATTGCAGACAAGTTGCTCCTACTGTGAACTTACTACGAACGGAAAATAATTATGTGGCAAACAGTTGCAATTAAAATAATGCAAACCCAAGTGCAGATTTTTCGCAAGTAATAATATCTCGGTGAGTCCAAGATTGATCCATGGGGAATGATTGAAACTAATATAAAAACTTCTATTATTAAGTAGTAAACAAAAACAGTTGTTTGTTTTGTTCAAAATCGGCCAGTGACTAAGACTACAATTGAAAATGGCAAAATAAATCTGAAGATAAATTAATGGAGAGAAAACACAAGGGACTCAAGGATCCACCTAACATTTTATCATATGAACTAGAATTATTTTTAACTCAATTAGGATAGAGTGCCAACTCACCTAATCAGAAGATAAAACAAGAAAGTACTCAAACAATGTGCAAACTAGATTAAATAAGAGTGGAGCAACTCCATAAAAACAGTGCTACACATCTAAAAAAAAAATTATAAGAAAAGATCCAAAAGTGTTCTAGGGTTTTTTCTCTCGATAACCTCAGCCTCCTTCAAAAGAAAAAGAGAGGATCTCTTAAATTAAGGATGGGAATTCCTTGATTTTCAGAATTTTATCCACTGTCAGCTTCTAGCCCACTTTTGACCTCAAAAATGATTTGTTCTGAATTTGTGTCAAACTACAAAGTTGTAAATTTTCATGTCTTCTTTCTGTGGCCATGAGAACCATATTAATTGGACATCTCTGCAAGAAGTTATTGAAAAAAAAATACTAAAACAATGCACGATATTTCCATATCAATATTTTTCAATTTTAACTTGAACAAATTTCTCTCTTACCTTTTTTATTCTAACAAGTTTTTGACTTATTGAATACTTGAAAAGCCACTCCAATTAATCTTGACCCTTGAATTCCCTTAGTTGATTTTTCAAATTAGATGTAAACTGTTTCGGTCATTTGATATAAACTATTCTTTGTTGATTTAACTTTACAACAATGTTGTAGGAGATTATTGTTTTTTACTGACCAGTAAGTGGCTGTGATTGTTAGAACGTTTTGGTTTAAAATCGCCAATGATTGCAAAAGTTTGAATAGCAATCTCTAAAAATAAATAAAAAATAAATAACAAAAAATAAGAGTCTAAATAGGGTTACTATTAAGTAAAGACATAGCAACTTCTAGGCTTTCTTTGTATGTGAAGAATATTGTTAGTATATCTTTAATTAATAGGCGAAAATTCTATTTAGGCTCATATATTTTGGAGTCACGGTTAATTTGGTTCTTTTATTTTGGCAACAGTCCATTTGGACTCTGTTACTTTCAGCTTGCAAACAATTTGGTCCTATTGTGAACTTATTGCTAACTGAAAATACTTATGTGGCAAACTGTTGCGATAAAAAAACGCAAACCCAAGTGCAAATTTTTCAAAAGTAATAATATCTCGGTGAGTCAAAGATTGATCCATGGGGAATGATTGAAACTAATATAAAAACTTCAATTATTAAGTAGTAAACAAAAACAGTTGTTTGTTTGGTTCAAAATCGGCTAGTGACTGAGACTACAATTGAAAATATCAAAATAAATCTGAAGATAAATTAATGGAGAGAAAACACTAGGGACTAAAGGATCCACCTACCATTTTATCATATGAACTTGAATTATTTTTAACTCAATTAGTATAGAGTGCCACATCCTAACACATCCTAACCATCCCTTAGAAGAAGAAGAAGATGATTGGCCAAAGAGTCAAACATGGGTGACGGGAGAAAAAAGCAACTGAGACCTTAGTGGGTCGCACTCCCATTCTTACAGTCAGTGCTAGCATCATTCAATTTTTGGAGGCCTAACTAAATTGGACCCATTGACTGATGCCTTCGAATTTGGGTTTGAGGATTAAAAATCTAAAAATCCTGTTCGTTGGTTTTAAAAGATTGAGGGATTTTATTGATTTTAAAATTATTAAATTTGAAATTATATAAAAAAAAAATCAATTGATATGAAAAGCAAAGACATTTTAAATTTATTTTATTTAAAATTCAAATCAAAATCAAAATTTAAGTTTTCAAATATATCTTCAAAATATTTGGTTATGAATCATTTTAATACAATTTTTATGAAAATATAAAAATTGTAAGAAAATTATTTTTCTTTTAATAATTTTTAAAAAAATATATATTAAATCAGTTCAGTTAGGATATCGTTACCTGTTCTCAAAAAAATATAACACAATTTTTAAAGAAATAAATAAGGCACTTTGTGATTTCTATATTTTGATCATATTAATTTTAATTTGGTTATCAAATTTTCATTTATTTTATTTTATTCCTTATAGTCCTATATGGGTTAACTTTTGTTAGTTCTTAAGAAAAGAATAATTATGTGACTATCTCATTGTCACATTTTTAAAAAAAAATTCTTCAATTGATTCGCATCTCTAGTCATATGATGGTTATGTGATATTTTTATTCAAAAAAGCTAACAAAAGTTAGTTATAAGGATCAATTTGGTTGATACAGAAACTTCAGGGAATTTTAAGGAAAATTGAAACTCATGAGGTGTTTTTATAGCTGGCCCAAACCCTAGGGATTGTTATTACATTTAGGATTAGGCCTAAAATATTTCAGCCATCTAGATTCAAGTAATAACATTATTAGTTAACAGTCTTGTAATTCAATTAGTTGACACATTCTCGTGTTTTTAACATAAACATCAAGATATCAAATCCCTCGTCTCCGACCATTGAGTTAAAAAAAAAAAAAAAAAAAAAGTAACAACATTATATAATATTTTCTAACTTTTCTTTAAAACATTTTATTATAATATTACGTAAACATAAAGACAATCAACATTAAAAAAAACCATGAAAATAATCAATACTACCATTCTTTGTTTTTTTTTTTAATCAATATTAATTTTTTTTTTAAGAACACAACATTTATTGCATAATTTTTCCCAAATATCTTATGTGACAAACTGTGATTGATTGCTTTTTGCTTTCAGATATATCCATCACTTAATATTTGCCACATCAGAGTTGTGGTGCAAAATATTGTGGTCCTAGATTTTTTTTTTTTTTTTTCGGTCAATATTTGTCATGCTCTCATTAAACCCTGGGATACATCAGAGAGAGAGAGATACCAGTAGTCACCAATTCAGTCAAGTGGTTTAGAAATTGGAGTGAACAACATCATGCATGGTAGGATGACAGGTTGGCCACAAGGGAGAGGATCACCCAACTAGAAGCTTTGTAAGGTAGCAACCATTGTCGAAGGCCACTCAAGGCAAGAAGATGATGTGGTGACTAATGGCGGAGTGGAGTGTTGGTGATGTACATAAATAATTGTAAGAAAAATTGGGGGTTTTTTTTCTTCTTCTTGATATTACTAATTGGGGATTTGTAATAGAGTACATGGGTTTTGTTTATAGAATTACATGGGCAATAGGCTAAGGGTTCGTTTGAAAACAACTTATTTAGCCGAAATTGAAAACTTTTTACTAAAAGTACTGGAGGATGGAGGGACCCAAAACAAACTACCAACGTCAATCGGTCGAGTCGATTTTGGGTTTGGATGATGCTCGAGTTAGTTTGGTCAGTGGTAAAGTTCGTTGGGAACTACAAAATCGTCGCTGAAAACTACAAAACTTCGCCGAAATCTGCAAATGTTTGGTCAGAATCTACAAATTTTCGTTGAAATTTGTTGTGATTTGGCCGGATCAGGCTAAATCTCACTAGATCTGGTCTAGATCTTGCCAAATCTAGCTTGATCTTGCTGAATTTTGTCAGATTTTGTATATACTCCAGTCGGGTTAGGTCGGGTGGCTTGAGTTTTGGAGAAGGAAACTCGCCATTCGACTCGTCTGTGTTGGTTCTTGAAAACGGATACCCGCCGCTGACCTACGGGAGCTTCGGTTCGGGCTTGAATTGGGTCGACGTCAGGCTGTTTTGCCAGGTTTTCGAGCTCCAGCCCGGTCTGGATAGCCTTAAATGATATATTCCAATTTTATGTTTGCCATTGTTATAAATTGTATAATAATTTTTACAAAGTTATTGCAATGATAACTTCATTGCAATAATCTATTAGTTCGAAATTTTCTTTGCAATAGATTGCAAAAATAACTAGGATTAAATCAACGCAATGCTCCACTAATTTCTTTTTTAGGGAAATCATGGCCAAGAGGTTGACAAGAACGTTGTTGTAAATATACTCTTCTAATTTCATCCTGATCATTAGGATGAAAAGATGAGATATTTTCTCATAGCCTAGGATCTGAAAGAAGATTATTAAAGTGCAATATGAATTTGCTTAGAAGACAAATCTTGTAATATAAGTGATTTCCTTTTAAAAAAATTGTTCATAGTGCTAGCAAAAGAATAATGGGTAAATTATAAGTTCAGGTCTTGTGATAGTTAGGTAGAGTAGTCTTCCAATTAACCTTCTATATATGCTAGGATCCTTTAACCCATTCCCTTCAAACTTACTCAATTTCAAGCTTTGCTCCATAGGTGTCTTTGTTGGCTTACATCCTAACAACCTTGCATCCTCTAGAAGCTCTAAAGCTTACTTCCTTTGACACAAGTGTATGCCTTATTTCGATCTTGCTATCTCCAAACCCAAAAAGAACTTTAAATCTCCAAAGTCCTTAAGCTTGAACTGCCTATCCAGCAACACTTTAAGCTCATCTACTTCCTGCACACTATCACTAGCAATAAGCACATCATCCACATACACCAACAGTGCAATAAAACTACTAGAAGTACTTCTTATGAAAAGGTAGTTATCTGTCTTGGACTGTTGAAAACCCAGCTAAACCAAAGCATGAGAAAACTTGGAGAACCACTGCCTGGATGCTCGCTTGAGACCATATAAAGACTTATTCAATTTACAAACAGCCTCCCCCTTGCTATGAAAGGCTGGGGACAAAACCATGTAAACTTCTGCATCAAGCTCTCCATGTAGGAAAGCATTATTCACATCAAGCTGAGACAAATACCATCCTTTCACAGCAGCCATAACAAGCAAGGCCTTAACTAATACCATTTTAGCTACAGGGGAAAAGGTTTCTAAGTATTCTAAACCCTTCCTTTGAGTGAATCCCTTGGCAACAAGTCTAGCCTTATACCTTTCAAAGCTCCCATCTGCCTTATGTTTGATCTTATACACACATTTACAGCCTATAGGCTTCTTATGAGGAGGCAAAGAAGTCAAAGACCAAGTATTATTAGCTTCTAAGGCAGCAATCTTAGCAGCCATAGCCTTCCTCCATTTAGGATCCTGAACAACCTGAGCATAGGTAGTAGGTTCCACAACAGAAGATATAGAGTTGCAAAAATGCCTGTGGGTAGCAGAAAGTTTAGAATAAGAAAGAAAGTTCTGAAGAGGATGAGAAGTACCTTTCTTAGGAAGGGATGGAATGAAGGGTGAAGCACTCACCTGGTTGCAATGATAAGAATGCAAATAGGATGGTTTATAAGACACCTTGGTAGACCTCCTAAGACCTTGTTCAAGAAGTTAGGGCTAGACAACCAAAGAAGGCTCAGCTAAAGAAGTAGGTTAAGCAATAGATGGGTGTTGAAGGGAGGAAGTAGTACGCAAAATAGCAGGTTGGGAGGTATCTGGCAGATTGGGTTGAGGTAGGGTGTCGGTGGATGAAACAATAGCAAGTTATGAAATAAGATCAGCAAGATGGGCACCTTGAAGTGAATCAGATGGTGATGAGCTAGGAGCAGCATCATCATCAATATTAGAATCTAAATCAACATCAGAAGCAAAACGTTGATCATTAATAAAAGAAGCATGAAACACAGGTGAGGAAGTAGAATCCAAAGGGTGTATAGTAAAAGTAGAATCTAAGACAGGAGGAAGGGAAGTAGCAGATGGAGTGGAATACACAGAGTCTAAAGAAATAAAAGGAAAAATGGACTCATGGAAGATCACATCCCTAGAAATGAAAGCCTATCTAGAAGTAAGATTAAGAAGCTTATAACCCTTTGTGGCAAGAGGGTAACCCAATAGAACACAAGCTTGTGACCTAGGTTGAAACTTGTCCCTATGAACAGAAATAGTGGAAGAGTAACATAAGCAACCAAATACCCTCAAATGGTCATAAGAAGGATTAATACGAAACAAGAGTTCAAAAGGAGACTTGTTTTGGAGAATGGGAGAGGGTAATCTGTTGATAATATGGGCTGCAGTGAGAATGCAGTCTCCCCAAAAGCATAAAGGAACATTTGACTGAATTATAAGTGCTCTAGCAACTAACAAAAGATGTTGATGCTTTCTCCACACAACAGAATTCTGTAAAGGAGTGTAAACACAACTCTTTTGGTGAATGATGCCATAAGCAGAGTAAAAATCAGTAAGAAGAAACTCTTTTCTATTATCAAACCTAATAGATTTAATGTTGGTACCAAATTGAGTTTGAATCAGTTTATAGAAAGAAATAAGGTACCCTCTAACCTCAAATATAGCCTTTAAAAGATAAATCCAAGTAGATCTAGTAGCATCATCAACAATGGACAAGAAGTATTTAAAACCTTCATGAGTAGAAATAGAATAGGGTCCCCATACATCAACATGAACAAGATCAAATCCAAAAGTAGAAAAGTTATTATTAAAAGGAAATGGTAACCTTCTCTGTTTTGCCTTAGGACAAATGGTACAAACATCAGTACAAGAATCAAAGGAAATAGATAAACTGTCTTGCAAAGATATCAACTTACTCATGGAAGGATGACCTAACCTAAAATGCCATACTCTAGGCATATTAGTTATAGAATTAAAAGAAGGAAAAGAATGACCAGATTTGTGTTTGAGAAGATTAGATTTATGTTTAAGAAGATGATCTGCCAAAGAGGAGGAACTGATGTAATCTGATCTTTGCAAAAAGTAAAGGCCATTATGCACTTCACCCACTCCAATCGTCTTACAAAATGAAAGGTCTTGGATAAAACAAAATTGAAAGAGAAAAACAAAACAATATGGCAGTTGTTGAGTCAGTTTGCTAATAGACAACAAATTGAAAGAAAACGAAGGAACACATAGAACATAATCAAGTATTAAGGTTTCAGAATGCTTAATTGTGCCAATGTGAGTCACTTGAGCACTTTCACCATTAGGCAATTCAACAACACACTGAGTTAAAGTGGTGATAGAGGATAGAAGGCTAACAGAACAAATTATGTGGTAAGTGGCAATTGTATCTAATACCCAAGTATAACAATTAAAAGCATTTCTATTCAATACCTTGGTAGCAAAAACAGAATGCTTTAAATTAAAATAGGTACCTGCAAGTGGAGTGGTAGCTGTGACACTATTGGCCATTACAATGGGAACAACTTCAGGTGTTGCCATAATACCTTGGCTACTGCTCGAACCCCCAATCATAGCCAAAATCCGTTGACATTTTTCTGCAGTAAAAGGGAAAACTTGTGTAGACACAAGAACATAATCTGACTCAAAGTTTGCACCAAATTTAAGCCCTGCAACCTAATTAGCCTTTGCATTCTTGCCCTTGGGTATGTAATCAGGGGGGTAACCATGGAGTTTGTAGCATTTCTCTATGGTGTGACCTGTGACCCCACAATAACTACACACTAGTCTCTCCTTCCCTTTATTCTTATTAGCTTTAACACTTGAATTAATACCATAAATGGTCCCAAAACCAACAGTTCCAGCAGATGACTTGGCTGCCAAAGCAGTGGATTTAATGTAGGCACCAGTGGAATGACCAATAGACCTTTGGCTCTCATCTTGAATCAGTAAAGAATATACCCTATTGATTGAAGAAAGAGGATCCATCAACAAGATTTGCCCTCAGACCTGACTATATGTCTCATTGAGTCCCATAAGAAACTGCATCACTAAATCTTGCACCTGATATTGTGTCAACTTCTCATTGATTGAACAAGTGCATGAACCACAAGTACAGCATGGTAAAGCTCTATAATTTTCAATTTCATCCCACAAAGCATTCAATTAAGTGAAATGATCTGTGACAGAATGATCTCCTTGAGTAATCGTTGCAAGCTCCTTCTGAAGCTGAAATAGTTTTGGTCCATTCTTTTGAGAAAAGCGATTCTTGAGATCAGTCCAGACCTCTAAAGTAGTGTTCTTGTAAACAACACTTGCAAGAATCTTGGTAGAAACACAATTCAATATCCAAGATACAACCATATTATTGCACTTGGTCCAAGCTTGAACAAGTAATGGATTTTTTGCCATGGAAGGAGTAAGTGAAAGACTTCCATCAATAAACCCCAATTTGCTCTTAGCTCCCAAAGCTCTCTGCATTGATTTATCCCAACTAGCATAATTATCATTGACTAGAGGCTTAGCAACAAGAATAGCACCTGGATTCTCTCCATAGTGTAAGAAGAAAGGGTGTGATTCATCAATTGTGGTAACAGAAGTATAATTTTCAGCGGTCACCATTGAAGAGTTTCAAGCTTGGAAGAAAGAATTGATGTAATTCTAAAAGAAAATCAAGATTAAAAGAGAAAATCTTAGACGAATCTTCTTCATAATGAAACTAAGATGATTCTGAATCCAAAATCTAGAAAATCTCAAATGAAAAGTTGCAAGAAAATTCAAGCGTGAAAGGAATATCTGAAAGGAAAATCTGGAAAGAGACTAGAAGAATCTAGTAAAGCTCAGAGTGCTCTGATACCATGTGAATTTTGATGAATTTTTTTATTTTATTAATTTGAATGAAAACTGTACAACCAGGGGCATTTATACTAGAGCTAACTACCTAACTAATCCCAAATTATACGGAGCTATTCCCTCCAAAGCTAACAGTATGACACACACTTATCAACTATTAACACATGTCCATAAATATCACTATTACTACCAACATTAAAACTACCAGTAACATAAAGAACCAAAACATAACAACTACAGGTCGTTTATACAGAAGTAACAATTGAGTCTTTATACTTGTCCTGCTTTGGTTGCAGCTTGGAACTTGAAGCTTGGGGCTCTTCTTTCTGATAGCATCTCCCATTACTGAAGCCAATTTTGAATTGTTGTTTGACTTATGGGAGAACTTATTTTGTGCATGTTTTCCACTAGCAACCTTAGAAACATCAGGCGACTGATCGCTGCTTGATTTTCTCATTTTGGCAACAGCCTTGATTTTGCCTTTGCTGAATTCGTACTTTTGCATGTCATAGATGAGTTCTTTTTACAGCTGCTTATCAGCAACCAATATGTCATCGTTCTCATTCTTGTAGTCCTTGAGAAGGATTCTATGGTATTCCATGAGAGAGCCTATAAGGGGGCTGTTATTACTTTCTGATAGCTGATGGGGATGGAATTTTGGATATGGCCCTTTCTGACTGCTAGAGTTATAGCCTTTCCTCTAGTAGCAGCTGCAGATGCTCCTCCACTATCTCTACCTTCTTCGTCAATGTCTGCTGAGTCACATGATGTTCCACAGTTGGATGGGATTCGTATCTCTTTGCATGCAAGAATTTGGAAAGCATCCTGCTTTCTTAATTAAAATGCAGATTTTATATTAATTAGAACTTGTAACAAAAACTGACACATAGATGATTAGTCAGACCCTTCTAATCAACCCGAGCAAATCCAAATGAAAAGAGAAATTGGTTATTTAGTAGGGAACTCTAGAACAAACAAGATAGGTAAATGATGACATTGTCCCTATGTACACCACCAGATGCTGTAGCAAGAATCTCTGCACAATTTTGCAAAGGTGGCCAAAAGGTTCTTCGGAGCCATTTGTTTTAGTAAAGAAACATAAATGTGCATTCTTTTATATCTCAAATTCTCATCATTGCCCCAGGAAGCACATACACTTGTCATAAATCTGCATTTCAATTACAGCTGTTCTTGCTGAATATATTAGGGCAAATAAGTTGGCTCTCCACTTGTGAGCCCTAAGAATCAAAATGTCCATTGTGGACAAGGCAGGCATTTGGAATGAAAATGGCTTCCACAAAACTGTTATATGCAAGTAGAGGTGCCTTCACTGCATACACATTATACATTAGAGTCAATACCCAACAACACACATGTAGTACCAACTTCAAAGACTGCAAATATAATTGCTTGTGAGAACCTTTTCACCTTTCAAAATATTTCCATAAAGGTGCTCAGCAAGTTGTCTTATCTTTTCTGATTCATCAACATGTGACAAAAGAAATCGAAGGAATAACACTCCTCCCCAGTACACGTAATCTCTCTGATTATGAGAAAAAGGTCAATACTCTCCCACATTAGTAATTATCAAAAGGGAAACAATGAAAAGTATCAGAAATGACAGAACACCAAAAAAAATTGTACCTGCAATAATCTTGAGAGCAATATAAATGTCTGCCTACTCACAAGCTCGCATGGATCACAAAGACACTCATGATCTTTGCTATATAATTGTTGACTTCAAAACAATTTGTTAGAAACTTAGAATGAGAAATAGGTTAATCAAATTTGATCACTTTATCTCCTCCCAAAAGTTTGTTTGAATATCAAATACTGTTATATCATTTCTTTTGATCGTTTAAAGGCCTTACCAATCAACAAGAGCAGTATACCGAACACAAAAATCTGCCGTCATTACCACCAGATTGTTGTGTAGAGCAGCACAATCACTCTTTCAAGCTCCTGGAATAAGACATGCAAAGTTTGAATTTTGATTCAGTTGTTATTCAGGGGCAGTGATGGATACTTTCTACAGAAAGCAATAAAATATATACTCAAATAAATATCTTTTGATACAAACACACATACAGCACTAACACAATAACTTGGGAATAATGCTATATGCATCAATTGTGCCTAATGGATACCTTAAAACAAAGTTAGGTTAAATACGCAAAACTAGAGAGTTTTGTAAGCTAAAATTTCTTGCCAGATACAAAGAGAACCCATCACAAAGAGAACCCATCACAAAGAGAATGGCTTTAGTTGAACAGGATTGCTTAAGAAAAGTCACATAAGAGTGTCTTTCTTAGATATCCAGAGGAGTTGTCACAAGGATAACTTGTTAATGAGTTTTCAAGAAAATAACTTTTTATGACCTTTGGAATTGAATAATGCCAAGTCAATGACCAAACCTGTACAAAAAGAGAAATAAATATATTTGCAGGTTTTCCATCAACGATGAAAATCTTCCCCATTGTTACCCAAGCTTGAATATATAAAGCAGGGACTGTTTGCTTTGGAGAAACTGTAGAGCCTGGCAATTTGTTCAATTTGGGATCAGAATTGCCTGAAGTTATTATGGTATGTAATAGCAGAGTAATGACATTCACATCAGCAGACTGACAAATAATAACCATAGATCCAATTATATAAACTGCTGTGACTGCTTCTGATAATAACCTGGCTGCTTTCTTGCCCTTTCTACTAGGAGTTGTTAAAAAGTTCCCATCCTTGTTTGCTTTTGAAAACTATGAAATACACTTTCTAAAATGTGTGAAACTTTAGAGAGAAGCTAGTCTACCCATCTCATAGCAAGTGTATCGGCCTTAGGATTTGAAGCTTTCTGCTTTCTTAAAGTACTAAGTGCTTTTACATGAGCATTAATATGCAATCACATGTACCATTTAAGTACACATGTAGGTGCAAATATTAAGAAGAAACAAGGGGAAAAAAAAACACAAACTTACCTACAATTTATCTAATTTTAACTCAATATACAACCTAAAAAGAAACATCACAAGCAAGTACATGGCCTTCAATCAATGTCTGCAATTTACGAACTAAAAGATATGATCAACTCCTAGAGTTCTATAGATCAAAAAAACAAACATCGAAAGATCCATAAAAAGCTATTGAGCTTGATCAGTGTGAGTTGGGCAAATTCATCAGAGTACTTTTACCATTAAGCTGTACTGATGGAAAACTACTGTATTGACCAATAAAGCATTTTAGACAACAGAAGAGAAACAAAATCCTGATTGCAACTAAATGCACCAAGTTTATATATATATATATATATATATATATATATATATATATATATATATATATAAGTAGCTGGATACACTAAATGACATCAAGTAGTAGATACCTCATTTGAATGCTTGTTAAACTCTTCAGTTTGTTTAAGTAAGTTATGAGCCAAATCTACAGCAGGTTCTGGAGTCAGCTCCATAGAGACATTAGAGATTGTTCTGGAGCCATTTGTCTTAGCAAAGAAACACAAATGTGCATTCTTTCAGATCTTGAATTCTCATAATTACCCTTGGAAACACATATAACTAGTTATAAATCTGCATCACAGTTGCAGATTTGTTCTTTCTGAATATAGTGGGGCATACCAACCTGATGGTAAAAAGTTTGCTCTCCACTCGTGAGCCCTGAGAGATAGCATCTCCAATGTGGGCACGACAGTCATTCAAAATGAAAATGGCTTCCATAAAACTATTATAAGCAAGAAGAGGTGCCTTCACTGCATACACATTATACTTTAGATTTAACACCCAACAACTAACATGCAACACCAAATTCAAAGACTGCAAATATGATTGCTGGTGAGAACCTTGTCACCTTTTAAAATACTCCCAAAAAGGTAATCAACAAGTTGTCATATTTATTCCGATTCATCAATAAGTGACAAAAGAAATCAGAGGAATAGCACTCCTCTGCATTTCATGTACTCTCTCTGATTATGAGAAAACAATCCATATTCTCCCTAATTATTAATTATCAAAAAGGAAACAAATGAAAAGCATCTTAAATGACAGAACAACAGACATATTGTACTTTCAATAATCTTGAGAGTAATATAAATGTCTACCTTCTCACAAGTTCAATGGATCTCAAAGACAGATTATGGTTTTAGCTATATAACTCTTGACATCAAAACAATTTGTTAGAAACTTAGGATAAGAAACAGGTTAATCAAATCTAATCCTTTTATCTCCTCTCGAAAGTTAGTTTAAATATCAGATACTCTTATATCATTTCTGTTAATTATTTACAAGCCTTACCAATTAATGAGCAAAATACCGAATGTGAAAATCTGCCATCATCACTACAATTGTTCTGTAGAGCAGCACAATTGCTCTTTTCAAGCTCCTGGAATAAGACATGCAAAGTTCAAATTTTGTATCAGTTGTTATTCAAGGGAGTGACAAATGGTTGCTACAGGAAGCAATAAAATATGGCCATATCTTCAAATACACACACAAATGTATAAAGAAGGGGCTGTTTGCTTTAGAGAAATTGTAAAGCCAGGCAATTTGCTCAATTTGGGATCAGAATTGCCTGAAGTGATGATGGTGTGTAATAGCAGAGTAATGGAATTAACATCAGCAGACGAAAAAACAATAATAACCAAAGATCCCATCTTTGTTTGCTTCTGAAACCTCTAAAATATAGTACTTTTCTAAATTGAGTGAAGCTTTAGAGAGAAGCTGGTCTACCCATTTCATAACATGTGTATCAGCCTCCTCAGGATTTAAAGCATTAACAATTATGTGCACATGCAGGTACCAATATGAAGAAGAAACAAAGGAAAAAAGAAGAAGAAGCAAACTTACCTACAAATAGTCTAATTGAAACCCAATATACAACCTAAAATGAAACATCACAAGCAAGTACATGTCCTTCAATCCATGTGAGCTGGGAAAATTCATCAAGCTCTACTAATGGTAAACTACTGTATTGACCAATAATGCACAAAATTTAAATATATATAAAAGTAACTGAATACTTTAAATGACATCAAGTGGTAGATACCTTAGTTGAATGCATGTTGAACTCTTCAATTTGTTTAAATCTGTTTCAGGTTCTGGAGGCAGCTCCGTAGAAACATTAAAGATTGTTTGCAACATAATTGGATTCTATAACCTCTTCTTTTGCATATGAATCTACTTGTGCAGGTGGAATTTTGACCTCACCTATTACTCCATGCTTGTCAAAGAGCTACCAATGATGGAAGAACTCCTAGTCCACTGCTTTCAAAAAATATGCCCAAACCTCGGTGGACCTAGGGTGAGTTTGGATTTTTCTCAAAAGGTTTGTGCTTTGCTTTTTGTCTCAATTTTTTTTTTTTTGGAAATAATATAACTTTTAGCTTTTTTGTCAGAAAATCTGCTTACTAGAAGTGAATTGAAGACAATAGATAAAAAATTAAATTACTTAAATGATAAAGTAAAATTAGAACTTTCTCAAAAAAGAAAAAAGAAAAAGAAGAAGCAAAGTTAGAAGATTGAGTTGAAAGCAGGCCAAAATTAGAAAATCTAATTACTAATTTAGACAATAATTAATAAAGAGGGTTGTTGCATGTAACAAATGATGTTTTCATTTGGAAAATCATGTGGCATTGAAGTTTGGTCATGCACCCTACAATTTTTATGAACCTAAAATGTAAATTGTACCTTCTAATTTGATTGAAACTTATTTGACACCTCTAATTCTAATATTACTTTCATTTAATTGATTTCTCAAAATTTCAAATTTATTCAATTCATTCATTTTGTCCAATTTTCTTAAAAAATTTTTGTTAAGTATGCAATTTACTATTAAGAACATTTTTTGAAAAAAAAAAAATCTCACATAAAAATTTTTAAAAATAATTTTAAAAAAAATATTGCCTTTCAAAAAATTATTATTTTTATTTGTTAATTACATACTTAATGTATAAATTTCATTTAATATAATTGAATGAAATGCCTAAATTAAATAAATTTAAAGCTTAAAAAATTCAATTTAACAAAAGTAAAGTTTGAAATCTAAAATAAATTTCAGTCAAACTTATAAAATGCAATTTGCATTTTAGCCTTTCATGCATACACTCTTAAAAAGCTCTCTTTAAAAATAAATAAAAATCTTATAAACAACTAGCCAGCACTACAATGATTAATAAGCATATACTAAGCATGCAAATAAAAACCCCTCGTTTTATTAGTGAAATTACTCAAACTTTACATTTTCACGTATCCACTCTTATTACCAGTCAAACACAATATAATAACTAGTTATTGAAATGGTTTACTAGGAGAGGAGTATATCTAAAAAGGTAGAGCAACAACAATGTGTTGGATAATTAGGTGTTTATATCACATATAAAACATACGCAGTGAAAATTTAACGGATCTACTTCATACACTATCGATAACATGCACTATGTAAGTTTTAGAATTTAAGAACAAGAGAGTGTACCTTGGAGTGGTGAATTTTAAAACTAAAGATCAAAATTGCTTGGAAACACTTTCAATCTTCACTCCAATTCCACTAACGCCCAAGATGTGTGGTCTTTCAATTAGTTTACAAAAGGAAATGTCAAAGTGTCTAACACTTCTTAAATTACTTCGCAATAGTGTTCTTACAATTCTCTACAGAAAATTATGTATGTTTCTCCCTTTGTATCTAACTGATTATCTAATTGAGCTGGTTTTTTAGGCCTTTCCAATTGGGCTTAAGTGTGTGGCTTGGAGTGGGACCAATAAGATACTAGCTACAATGGGCCTTGGGTTTTTCTGTCAACTCTTGACAAGTCTAAAGTTACCATTAATTATATTTAATACCACTATATAAATGTAATTGCACTCTAGGCCCAATTTATAAATTTTATCCCAAGACTTTATTATACATGCAACCCTTTCATAAAATATTCGTAGTAACATAAAGTCATGAATGTAGACTGTCACTTTGTATATTACTACATCTTATCCTTGAGTACCCGGTTTAATCCTTTAAGTTATTTATTATATATTCATGAAATCCAATTCCATAAACATATACTTTAGTAACTCCTTATTAAAGTGGTTAGGCCTAACTTTCTGAATAATAAACTCATTAAACTTATTTCAAGGGAATGTTTTGTATTTCTGTTAAGAGACTATGAATTTCATCTTGAGAATATATGTTCCATCAACACTAAATGTGGTTGCCCAACATATTGAAGTTTTGACCGTAACTATAGATCTCACTCCTGATATATCAAAGCAATCTACACCTCATGATCAAGTCCATTATTCTCTCAGGATTAAGAGTTCATGTAAATATAAGTTGTGAGTTTATTATTCATTTGACAATTGTTGGAAGAATAATAAATCTCACAGCGGTCCAGTTCAATATGTCTTAACTCTTAAGACATATCATAGACTATATGATAATGTCCCAATATTCATGTTACCATTTTAGATAATAATAAAACAACTTTATTAAATACAACATTAAGTCATACATAATGTCATACATAATAACATACATAGCATCATACAATAGGATTTAAGGGCACACATCCTAACACAATGCGTAAACAAGCGAACACAAACAAAATGCTATTAGACAATTGAGACTCTGAGATCAACTACTTCTCCAAATGTGATCGTGTGCAATGTATTTGGCAACTGTGATTTCCGAGTTGAAAGTTCTTGAGAAACTTGCTGCATCGTTGGACGAGATTGTGGAATGGTGTGCAAGCAAGCAATTGCTATATTTGCAATGGAGAGCACTTCCCCTACAGCTTCATTTGTAGGGAGTGAAAGTCGATGGTCCAACACATCCTTCAATAGTAGATCACGAATTGTAATTGTTGGTGTTGACAGAGATGAGATGAGATCTTTGGGATGCTTGCCCATGATTATTTCTAAAGTTAACACTCCAAAGCTAAAAACATCGCATTTTTCGTTAACTTCCATTGTGTATGCAAGCTCTGATAGGAAAATAAATTAATGAAAATCAAAGCCGCGCCACAGTTAATAATAAAATCTGAACCGGACTTAAATTTGGTTCATGCATATGCAAATTGTAAAATATATCAATGTTTTTTTTTTTGAGAATAATATATATATATATATATATATATATATATATATATATATATATATATATCTATCAATGTTATGATAATCATTTTTTAGGATCGATATTCATGGAACTTATGCTTAACACAATTAATTTCCTGTTTTTACCATATTTTAACTTTTGATTGGCTGTAGGAAAAAATAATAATAATAAAGAGGGACACGCACTAGTTTCTCATTCAAATTTATTATCTATAGAATCAACAACATACTAAAAATTGATATTTCTCTCAAAAAAATAAAATCCTTAAAGACATACAAGACAGTGTTTATTTTTATTTTTATATAGAAACATATAAATATGTGTATATATATATATATATATATATATATATATATATTGATAAGATGTATAAAAACATAATAGGTGTTAGTTTCATTGCCTTTGGACTAAATACAAAAGGAAAAGGATTAAATGATTTATGCAACCTGATTACTTATCTCTTATATACGAGGTAAAAATGCATCAAAAAATTTTGTATTATTCTATAATAAAGCATATAAATCTACATCCACCAAAAATAAATAAATCATTAATCAAAATTACATCAGGTGTAACTTGAGCTCATCTCATATTTATATATATATATATATAGTCGCTAAATTTTTTTTATACAAATGGTTTTTTCTGTTGGTCTTAATATATGGTATAACTAATAACTAATCTTGAACTAAGTTTAGACTAATTGTAAGGTTGTAATAGAGTTAGGTTGTCTACTCTACAAGAAGTGGCAGAGCTAGAATTTGTTCGGGGGAGGGGGGAAGCTAAATATATTGACAAACCGTAGACAACAAAAAATAGAATTTACCAAGTCCATAGGTTCACAACTCTAATTAATGGTCAATCCAAAACATTAATTTTTCTTACATACAACAAATGACTAATGGCAAACTGCTAGTTAGACAAACTATTGATAGCAACAAAGAAACTAACCTGGAGCCATGTATCCAAAGGTGCCTGCAAGTGAAGTCCAGTTGGATGAATCAAGCTTTAAAAGTCTTGCAGTGCCAAAGTCAGAGATGTGAGCCTCATATTCTTGATCCAATAGAACATTCTTACTGGATATATCACGATGAATTATAGAAGGTGAACAATCATGGTGCATATAAGATAATGCATTTGCCACACCTTTTATAACATTGGCTCTCTTAATCCAATCAAATGCCTTTGCTTCTTCCTCACTTTTTAGTAATTTCACCAAGCTTCCTCCTTCCAAAAACTCATAAACCAAAAGAGAGTGTTTTGGATGTGAACAAAAACCATACAACCTCACAATGTTACGATGTCTAATTTCTGTTAAGGCATGAATCTCGCTCGTGAATGCTTTTTGATTGGATTTCTCACCATCAAGTAATGGGTGAAGTTTCTTCACAGCAACGGCTTGTCTTGTTGGCAAGATAGCTTTGTAAACACTTCCATATCCTCCCACTCCAATGCAATATTTGGAATTGAAATTCTCCGTAGCTTCAATGATGTTTTCATACACCATTTTCCCATCATAACTCCATATTGAAAAAAGATTATCATTATGTGCTTCACTTGGCTTGTCTTCTCTTTTCTTCACCCTTCGGCAAAGGAGAAGTGAAACTCCTACAATGACAAATATGATACAAAATGTGCCAAAAAATGAGGGTAAAATTATTACCAAAAATTTGTTGCTCCTCTTCGACAGAGGATTAGGAATCAGTTTTGAGCATGCCTTCAAACCAACAACATTACCACACAAGCCTCTATTATTTTGCAGTGCTGCAATTGGAGCTGTGTGGAAGGCTGTGATGTTAGGTATAGGGCCCTCTAGCTCATTGTAGGATATATCAATAGATGTTAAGCTTGTACTATCATCGAATGTGGATGGGATGGAACCAGAGAGATTATTGTGAGAGAGATTCAATGTTTCCAACTGTTTCATTCCTCCAAGCTTTGGTGGTATCTCTCCTACCAGCAAATTCTTACTAACATCAAGACTTTGAAGAGACTGCAAGCGTCCTATATCATAAGGAATACTTCCATCAAGTGTATTTCTGCTCAAATTCAAGAACAATAATCTTGAGCACTCTCCAAGTTGTTTGGGGATCAAGCCATTGAGATTGTTTGCTGCCAAGTTACAATGTTCTAAAACAGATAGCATTCCAATTTCTGAAGGAATGTTACCTGAAAGTTGGTTATTGTTCAAAAGAAGTTTGAGCAATGACTTCAGGCGCCCCAGATCCTTTGGAATTTTTCCCACTAGATGATTTGAAGAGAGGTCAAGGACGCCTAGCATTGTTGCGTTGCCAATTTCAGGTGGAATACTACCAGAAATCTTATTGTTGGAGATTTTTAGGTTTGTCAAGTTATGACACTGCCCCCACTTTGATGAAAGCACACCATACAGATTATTACTACTTAAATCAATATAATTTAAGTTTGGGTAGATGTCAAAATCTTCTGCTATATTTCCTGTCAGATGGTTTCCATCAAGCCGAACCCGAACGAGACTACTGCAATTTTTCAAGCTTTTTGGGATGGGACCTATAAAGTGGTTATTAATGGCAGTAAAGTTAACAAGTGTTCCAGATTGGCATATTTGTGGAGGTAACTGGCCTACAAAATTGTTGTCAAATAGTTGCAAATTTGTCAAACGGGTGAGATTATTCATTCCTACTGGAACAGAACCGCTTAGATTGTTCATCCCCAAATTCAAATTGGTGAGCATGGTCAAGTTTCCAATGGTGGATGGAATTGATCCAGAAAGTTGGTTGCCATTAACGAAAAGTATAGACAAGGCAGCTAGGTGTCCTATGGAAGCGGGAATTGAACCACTTAGTTTGTTTTCAGACAAACCTAAAGTGATTAGCTTGGTCAAATTTCCAATCGTGGTTGGAATTGGTCCAGAAATTTGGTTTTCATAAAGGTTAAGTAAAGACAAGGAAGTTAGGTTTCCTATGGAAGCGGGAATTGAACCACTTAATTCATTTGAGAACAAAGTTAAAGTGGTAAGCTTGGTCAAATTTCCAATCGTGGTTGGAATTGGTCCAAAAAGATTGTTTGAAGAAAGTTTAAGATCAGACAATTCAACCATCTTTCCTATGGAAGCAGGGATTGGACCAGTGAGACTATTATTTAGTAATTGAAGTACCCACAGATTGGAAAGGTTGAAAATACTATCCGGAATGGTTCCATAAAACAAGTTTTTTGTTAGATCAATAGTAAGGAGGTTGGGAAAGGATGAGAAATTAAGGTTGGAAAGCGTACCTTTCAAACCAAAACTTGACAGGTTTAGGCGAGTGACACCCAACTCCAAGTCATCGCAAGTAATTCCAACCCAATTAATGCATGGGCGGTCTCCAACCCACGAAGATAGGAGAGATTTGTTTTGGTTGTCAAGACTGGCTTTCCAGTTTAGAAGAGCTTTTGCTTCCTTATCAAATGCTTTGCCATCTTCAGCTGTAGCAGCCACAGAAGGAGTTGTGGAGGAAGCAAAAGTAGCAAAATGGAGTAGGGAAATCAACAAAACTACATGGCTACAGAACAAGACTCTGAATGCCATGACTTTGGTAACTGTCGGTTATTACAAAATTAAACTCGAGATGGAGAGGGATATTGCATGTGTGTTTGCTGCAAGCATGGGCTGATGAAGATATTTTGGGTACAGGTGTAAGGAATTTATAGATAGAATTATGCCAAGTCGTGTAATGTAGAAATTTTCAATTTTAGAAATTTTCATTATCTCATTTATTGATGGGATTCATTTTTAGAACTTGCTACCGTACTTAGTGGGCTGATTTAACTCGAATTAATAGTCCCTATCATGCCCTTGTTTTCTCATTTACTGAATTCTGAATAGACACCATTGTCGATTTTTCGAATTAGATGTTAACAGTTTCTGTCATTTTATATATAGTATTCTTTATTGATTGAACATTACAACAAAGTTGTAGGAAATTATTGTTTGTTACTGACTAGTAAGCGGTTGTGATTGTTAGAACGGTTTCGTTCAAAATTGGCCAGGGATTGTAAAAGTCTGAATAGCGATCTCTAAAAATAAATAAATAAAAAATAAGAGTCTAAATAGTCTTACTATTAAGTAAAGACATAGCAACTTCTAGGCTTCTGTTGTATGTCAAGAATTTTGTCAGTATATCTTTAATTAAGAGGCAAAAATACAATTTTGGTTCATACATTTTGTGGTCACAGTTACTTTGGTCTTTATATTTTGATAACAGTCAAATTGGATTGTGTTATTTTTAGCTTGCAGACAATTTGGTCCTACGGTGAACTTATTACAAACGGAAAATACTTATGTGGCAAACTGTTGCGATTAAAATAATGCAAACCCAAGTGCAAATTTTTCACAATTAATAAAATTTCGGTGAGTCCAAGATTGATCCATAGGCAATGATTGACACTAATATAAAAAACTTCTATTATTAAGTAGTAAATAAAAACAGTTTTTTGTTTGGTTCAAAATCGGCCAGTGACTGAGACTACAATTGAAAATAGCAAAATAAATCTAAAGATAAATTAATGGAGAGAAAACACTAGGGACTCAAGGATCCACCTAAAATTTTATCATATGAACTTAGATTATTTTTAACTCAATTAGGATAGAGAGCCAACTCGCCAAAAGATAAAACAAAAAAGTACTCAAATAATGTATAAACTAGATTGAATAAGAGTGATTGAGCAACTCCATAAAAACAGTGCTACACATCTAAAAACAAATATATAACAAAAGATCCAAAAGTGTTCTAGGTTTTTTCCCTCGATAACCTCAGCCTCCTTCAAAACAAAAAGAGAGAATCTCTTAAATTTAGGATGAGAATTCCTTGATTTCCAAAATTTTATCCGCTATCAGCTTTTAGCCCACTTTTGACCTCAAAAATAATTTGTTCTGAATTTGTGTCAAACTACAAAGTTGTAAATCTTCATGTCTTCTTTCTGTGGCCATAAGAATCATACTAATTGGACATCTGTGCAAGAAGTTATGAAAAAAAAAAAAGACTGAAACAATGCACGATATTTCCATATCAAGATTTTTCAATTTTGACTTGAACAAATTTCTTTTTACCTTTTTTATTATCACAAGTTTTTGACTTATTGAACACTTCAAAAGCCATGCTCCACTTAATCTTGACCATTGAATTCTCTTAGTTGATTTTTCAAATTAGATGTTAACAGTTTCTGTCATTTTATATAAAGTATTCTTTGTTGATTTAACTTTACAACAAAGTTGTAGGAAATTTTTTTTTTTTACTGACTAGTAAGCGGCTGTGATTGTTAGAACGTTTTGGTTCAAAATCGGCTAGTGATTGTAAAAGTCTGATAGCGATCTCTAAAAATAAATAAATAAAAAATAAGAGTCTAAATAGCGTTACTATTAAGTAAAGATATAGCAACTTCAAGGCTTTCTTTGTATGTCAAGAACATTGTTAGTATATCTTTAATTAATATGCAAAAATACTATTTTGGTTCATACATTTTGGTGTCACGGTTAATTCGGTCCTTATATTTTGGTAACAGTCAATTTGGACTCTGTTATTTTCAGCTAACAGACAATTTGGTACTATTGTGAACTTATTACTAACGGAAAATACTTATGTGGCAAACTGTTGCGATTAAAATGATCCAAACCTAAGTGCAGATTTTTCACAAGTAATAATATCTCGGTGAGTCCAAGATTGATCCATAGGGAATGATTGACACTAATATAAAAACTTCTATTATTAAGTAGTAAATAAAAATAGTTGTTTGTTTGGTTCAAAATCGGCCAGTGACTGAGACAACAATTGAAAATAGCAAAATAAATCTAAAGATAAATTAATGGAGAGAAAACACTAGGGACTCAAGGATCCACCTAACATTTTATCATATGAACTTGGATTATTTTCAAATCAATTAGGATAGAGATCCAACTCGCCTAATCAGAAGATAAAACAAAAAAGTACTCAAATAATGTATAAACTAGATTGAATAAGGATGATTGAGCAACTCCATAAAAACAGTGCTACACATCTAAATATATATATAACAAAAGATCCAAAAGTGTACTAGGGTTTTTTCTCTTGATAACCTTAGCCTCCTTCAAAACAAAAAGAGAGAATCTCTTAAATTTAGGATGAGAATTTCGTGATTTTCAAAATTTTATCCGTTGTCAGCTTTTAGCCCACTTTTGACTTCAAAAATAATTTGTTCTGAATTTGTGTCAAACTACAAAGTTGTAAATCTTCAAGTCTTCTTTTTGTGGCCATAAGAATCATATTAGTTGGACATCTGTGCAAGAAGTTATGGAAAAACAAATACTGAAACAATGCATGATATTTCCATATCAAGAATTTTCAATTTTGACTTGAACAAATTTCTTTTTACCTTTTTTATTATCACAAGTTTTTGACTTATTAAATACTTCAAAAGCCATGCTCCAATTAACCTTGACTATTGAATTCTCTTAGTTGATTTTTCAAATTAGATGTTGACAATTTTTGTCATTTTATATAAAGTATTCTTTGTTAATTTAACTTTACAACAAAGTTGTAGGAAATTATTGTATTTTACTGACAAGTAAGCGGCTGTGATTGTTAGAACGTTTTGGTTCAAAATTGGCAAGTGATTGTGAAAGTCTGATAGCGATCTCCAAAAATAAATAAATAATAATAATAAAAAATAAGAGTCTAAATAGCATTACTATTAAGTAAAGACATAGCAACTTCAAGGCTTTCCTTGTATGTCAAGAATATTGTCAGTATATCTTTAATTAATAGGCGAAAATACTATTTTGGTACATACATTTTGGGGTCAGGGTTAATTTGGTCCTTATATTTTGGTTAACAGTCAATTTGGACTGTATTATTTTCAGCTTGTAGACAATTTGGTCCTACTATGAACTTATTGCTAACGGAAAATACTTATGCGGCAAATTTGTTGCGATTAAAATAATCGAAACCTAAGTACAGCTTTTTCACAAGTAATAATATCTCGGTGAGTCCAAGATTGATCCACAAGGAATGATTGACACTAATATGAAACCTTCTATTATTAAGTAGTAAATAAAAACAGTTATTTGTTTGGTTCAAAATCGGCCACTGACTGAGACTACAATTGAAAAGAGCAAAATAAATCTAAAGATAAATTAATGGAGAGAAAACACTAGGGACTAGAGGATCCACCTAAAATTTTACCATATGAACTTGGACTATTTTAAACTCAATTAGGACAGAGAGCCAACTCGCCTAATCAAAAGATACAAAAGTGTTCTAGGGTTTTTTCTCCCGATAACCTACACCTCCTTCAAAGAAAAAGAGAAAATCTCTTCAATTTAGGATGGGCATTCCATGATTTTCAAAATTTTATCCACTGTCAGCTTCGAGCCCACTTTTGACCTCAAAAATGATTTGTTCTGAATTCGTGTCGAACTACAAAGTTGTAAATCTTCATGTCTTCTTTCTGTGGCCATAAGAATCATATTAACTGGACACCTGTGCATGAATTTATGGAAAAAAAAAATACTGAAACAATGCACGATATTTCCAAATCAAGATTTTTGAATTTTGACTTTGAAAATTTCTCTCTTACCTTTTTTATTCTCACAAGTTTTTGACTTATTGAATACTTGAAAAGCCATGCTCCAATTAATCTTGACCCTTGAATTCTTTTAGTTGATTTTTCAAATTAGATGTTAACAGTTTCTATCATTTTATATAAAGTATTCTTTGTTGATTTAACTTTGCAGCAAAGTTGTTGGAAATTATTGTTTTTTACTAACTAGTAAGTGGCTGTGATTGTTAGAACGTTTTGGTTAAAAATCGGCCAATGATTGTAAAAGTATAAATAGCGATCTCTAAAAATAAATAATAAAAAATAAGAGTGTAAATACCGTTACTATTAAGTAAAGCCATAGGAACTTCTTGGCTTTCTCTGTATGTGAAGAATATGGTTAGTATATCTTTAATTAATAGGCAAAAATACTATTTTGGTTCATACATTTTGGGGTCACGGTTAATTTGGTCCTTATATTTGGTAACAGTCAATTTGGACTTTGTGATTTTTAGCTTGCAGACAATTTGGTCCTACCGGGAAATTATTACAAACGGAAAATACTTATGTGGCAAACTGTTGCGATTAAAATAACGAACACTCAAGTGCAAATTTTTCACAAGTAATAATATCTCGGTGAGTCCAAGATTGATCCATAGGGAATGATTGAAACTAATATAAAAGCTTCTATTATTAAGTAGTAAACAAAAGTAGTTGTTTTGTTTGGTTCAAAATCGACCTGTGACTTAGACTACAATTGAAAAGAGCAAAATAAATCTGAAGATAAATTAATGGAGAGAAAACACTAGGGACAGAAGGATCCACCTAACATTTTATCATATGAACTTGAATTATATTTAACTCAATTAGGATAGAGAGCCAACTCACCTAATCAGAAGATAAAGCAATAAAGTACTCAAATACTGTGCAAACAAGATTGAATAAGAGTGAATGAGCAACTCCATTAAAACAGTGCTACACATCTATAAAAAAATTATAACCAAAGATCCAAAAGTGTTCTAGGGTTTTCTCCCTCGATAACCTTAGCCTCCTTCAAAAGAAAAAGTGAGAATCCCTTAAATGAAGGATGGGAATTCCTTGATTTTCGGAATTTTATGCACTGTCAGGTTCAAGACCACTTTAGACCTCAAAAATTATTTGTTCTGAATTTGTGTCAAACTACAAAGTTGTAAATCTTCATGTCCTATTTCTGTGGCCATATGAATCATATTAATTGGACACCTGTGCATGAATTTATGGAAAAAAAAGTACTAAAACAATGCACGATCTTTCCAAATCAAGATTTTTGAATTTTGACTATAAAAATTTCTCTCTTACCTTTTTATTCTCACAAGTTTTTGACTTATTAAATACTTGAAAAACCATGCTCCAATTAATCTTTACCCTTGAATTCTTTTAGTTGATTTTTCAAATTAGATGTTAACAGTTTCTATCATTTTATATAAAGTATTCTTTGTTGATTTAACTTCGCAGCAAAGTTGTTGGAAATTATTGCTTTTTACTATCTAGTAAGTGGCTGTGATTGTTAGAATGTTTTGGTTAAAAATCGGCCAGTGATTGTAAAAGTCTGAATTGCGATCTCTAATAATAATAATAAAAAAAAAGAGTGTAAATAGCATTACTATTAAGTAAAGACATAGGAACTTCTAGGCCTTCTTTGTATGTGAAGAATATGGTTAGTATATCTTTAATTAATAGGCGAAAATACTATTTTGGTTCATACATTTTGGGGTCACAGTTAATTTGGTCCTCATATTTTGATAACAGTCAATTTGGACTTTGTGATTTTCAGCTTCAAACAATCTGGTCCTATTGGGAAATTATTACAAACGGAAAATACTTATGTGGCTTACTGTTGCGATTAAGATAATGCAAAATCAAGTGCAGATTTTTCACAAGTAATAATATCTTGACGAGTCCAAGATTGATCCATAGAGAATGATTGAAACTAATATAAAAGCTTCACTTATTAAGTAGTAAACAAAAACAGTGATTTTGTTTGGTTCAAAATCGGCCTGTGACTAAGACTACAATTGAAAAGAGCAAAATAAATCTGAAGATAAATTAATGGAGAGAAAACACTAGGGACTAAAGGATCCACCTAACATTTTATCATATGAACTTGAATTATATTTAACTCAATTAGGATAGAGAGCCAACTCGCCTAATCAGAAGACAAAACAATAAAGTACTCAAATAATGTTCAAACAAGATTGTGTAGGAGTGATTGAGAACCTCCATTAAAACAGTGCTACACATCTATAAAAAAATTATAACCAAAGATCCAAAAGTGTTCCAGGGTTTTCTCCCGCAATAACCTCAGCCTCCAAAAAAAAAAAAAGAGAGAATCACTTAAATTAAGGATGGGAATTCCTTGATTTTCGGAATTTATCCACTGTCAGGTTCAAGCCCACTTTTGACCTAAAAAATGATTTGTTTTCAATTTGGGTCAAA
Organism: Castanea mollissima; assembly: GCA_014183005.1. Classification (NCBI taxonomy): domain Eukaryota; kingdom Viridiplantae; phylum Streptophyta; class Magnoliopsida; order Fagales; family Fagaceae; genus Castanea; species Castanea mollissima. The sequence continues at coordinate 893,405 of JACAVU010000008.1, read as the reverse complement.
CTACAAAGTTGTAAATCTTCATGTCTTCTTTCTATGGCCATAAGAATCATATTAATTGGACACCTGTGCACGACTTTATGGAAAAAAAAAATACTGAAACAATGCACGATATTTCCAAATCAAGATTTTTGAATTTAGACTTTAAAAATTTCTCTCTTACCTTTTCTATTCTCATAAGTTTTTGATTTATTGAATACTTGAAAAGCCATGCTCCAATTAATCTTGACCCTTGAATTCTTTTAGTCGATTTTTCTTATTAGATGTTAACAGTTTCTATCATTTTATATAAAGTATTCTTTGTTGATTTAACTTTGCAGCAAAGTTGTTGGACATTATGGTTTTTTACTGACTAGTAAGTGGCTGTGATTGTTAGAACGTTTTGGTTAAAAATCAGCCAGTGATTGTAATAATCTAAATAGCGATCTCTTAAAATAAATAATAAAAAATAAGAGTGTAAATAGCGTTACTATTAAGTAAAGACATAGGAACTTCTAGGCTCTCTTTGTATGTGAAGAATATGGTTAGTATATCTTTAATTAATAGGCGAAAATACTACTTTGGTTCATACATTTTGGGGCCACGGTTAATTTGGTCCTTATATTTTGGTAACAGTCAATTTGGACTCTGTGATTTTCAGCTTGCGGACAATTTGGTTCTACCGGGAAACTATTACAAATGGAAAATCCTTATGTGGCAAACCATTGCGATTAAAATAATGCAAAATCAAGTGCAGATTTTTCACAAGTAACAATATCTCGATAAGTCCAAGATTGATCCATTGGGAATGATTGAAACTAATATAAAAGCTTCTCTTATTAAGTAGTAAACAAAAACAGTTGTTTTGTTTGGTTCAAAATCGGCCTGTGACTAAGACTACAATTGAAAAGAGCAAAATAAATCTGAAGATAAATTAATGGAGAGAAAGCACTAGGGACTGAAGGATCCACCTAACATTTTATCAAATGAACTTGAATTATATTTAACTCAATTAGGATACAGAGACAACTCGCCTAATCAGAAGATAAAACAATAAAGGACTCAAATAGTGTTCAAACAAGATTGAATAGGAGTGATTGAGCAACTCCATTAAAACAGTGCTACACATCTATAAAAAAATTATAACCAAAGATCCAAAAGTGTTCCAGGGTTTTCTCCCTCGAGAACCTCAGCCTCCTTCAAAAGAAAAAGAGAGAATCTCTTAAATTAAGGATGGGAATTCCTTGATTTTTGAAATTTATCCACTGTCAGGTTCAAGCCCACTTTTGACCTCAAAAATGATTTGTTTTCAATTTGTGTCAAACTACAAAGTTGTAAATCTTCATGTCTTCTTTCTGTGGCCATAAGAATCATATTAATTGGTCTCCTGTGCACGACTTTATGCGAAAAAAAAAATACTGAAACAATGCACGATATTTCCAAATCAAGATTTTTGAATTTTGACTTTAAAAATTTCTCTCTTACCTTTTTTATTCTCATAAGTTTTTGACTTATTGAATACTTGAAAAGCCATGCTCCAATTAATCTTGACCCTTGAATTCTTTTAGTTGATTTTTCTTATTAGATTTTAACAGTTTTATCATTTTATATAAAGTATTCTTTGTTGATTTAACTTTGCAGCAAAGTTGTTGGAAATTATTTTTTTTACTGACTAGTAAGTGGCTGTGATTGTTAGAACGTTTTGGTTAAAAATCGGCCAGTGTTTTAAAAGTCTAAATAGCGATCTCTAAAAATAAATAATAAAAATAAGAGTGTAAATAGCGTTACTATTAAGTAAAGACATAGGAACTTCTAGGCTTTCTTTGTATGTGAAGAATATGGTTAGTATATCTTTAATTAATAGGCGAAAATACTATTTTGGTTCATACATTTTGGGGTCACGGTCAATTTGGTCCTTATATTTGGTAACAGTCAATTTGGACTCGATGATTTTCAGCTTGCGGACAATTTGGTCTTGCCGGGAAATTATTACAAACGGAAAATACTTATGTGGCAAACTGTTGCGATTAAAATAATGCAAATCAAGTGCAGATTTTTCACAAGTGATAATATCTCGATGAGTCCAAGATTGATCCATAGGGAATGATTGAAACTAATATAAAAGCTTCCCTTATTATGTAGTAAACAAAAACAGTTGTTTGTTTGGTTCAAAATCGGTCTGTGACTAAGACTACAATTGAAAAGAGCAAATAAATCGAAGATAAATTAATGGAGAGAAAACACTAGGGACTGAAGGATCCACATAACATTTATCATATGAACTTGAATTATATTTAACTCAATAGGATAGAGAGCCAACTCGCCTAATCAGAAGATAAAACAATAAAGTACTCAAATAATGTGCAAACAAGATTGAATAGGAGTGATTGGGCAACTCCAATAAAACAGTGCTACACATCTATAAAAAAATTATAACCAAAGATCCAAAAGTGTTGCAGGGTTTTCTCCCTCGATAACCTCAGCCTCCTTCAAAAGAAAAGTGAGAATCTCTTAAATTAAGGATGGGATTCCTTGATTTTCGGAATTTCATCCACTGTCAGTTCAAGCCCACTTTTGACCTCAAAAATGTTTTGTTCTGAATTTGTGTCAACTACAAAGTTTTAAATCTTCATGTCTTCTTTTGTGGCCGCAAACCCATATTATTGGACATCTGTGTACAAATTTATGGAAAAAAAATACGAAACAATGCACCATATTTCCAAATCAAGATTTTTGAATTTTGACTTAAAAATATCTCTCTTTCCTTTTTATTCTCACAAGTTTTTGACTTATTGAATACTTGAAAACCATGCTCTAATTAATCTTGACCCTTGCATTCTTTAGTTGATTTTTCAAATTAGATGTTAACAGTTTCTATCATTTTATATAAAGTATTCTTTGTTGATTTAACTTTGCAACAAAGTTGTGGGAATTAGTGTTTTTAGTGACTAGTAAGTGGCTGTGATTGTTAGAACGTTTTGGATAAAAAGGGCCAGTGATTGTAATAGTCTAATAGCGATCTCTTAAAATAAATAATAAAAAATAAGAGTGTAAATAGCGTTACTATTAAGTAAAGACATAGCAACTTCTAGGCTTTCTTTGTATGTGAAGAATATTGTCAGGATATCTCTAATTGATAGGCGAAAATACTATTTTGGTTCATATATTTTGGGGTTACGGTTAATTTGGTCCTTATATTTTGGTAACAGTCAATTTGGACTCTGTTATTTTTAGCTTGCAGACAATTTGGTCCTACTGTGAACTTACAACTAACGGAAAATACTTATGTGGCAAACTGTTGTGATTAAATAATGCAAACCCAAGTGCAGAATTTTCACAAGTAATAATATCTCGATGAGTCCAAGATTGATCCATAGGGAATGATTGAAACTAATATAAAATCTTCTGTTATTAAGTAGTAAACAAAAACAGTTGTTTGTTTGGTTCAAAATCGGCTAGTGTATGAGACTACAATTGAAAATAGCAAAGTAAATCGAAAGATAAATTAATGGAGAGAAAACACTAGGGACTCAAGATCCACCCAACATTTATCATATGAACTTGAATTATTTTTAACTCAATTAGGATAGAGAGCCAACTCGCCTAATCAGAAGATAAAATAATAAAATACTCAAATAATGTGCAAACTAGATTGAATAAGTGTGATTGGGCAACTCCATAAAAACAGTGCTACACATCTAAAATATATATATAACAAAAGATCCAAAAGTGTTTCAGGGTTTTTTTCTCTCGATAACCTTAGCCTCCTTCAAAACAAAAAGAGAGAATCTCTTAAATTAAGGACGGGATTTCCTTGATTTTCGGAATTTTATCCACGGTCAGCTTCTAGCCCACTTTCGACTTCAAAAATGTTTGTTCTGAATTTGTGTCAAGCTACAAAGTTGTAAATATTCATTTCTTCTTCTGTGGCCGCAAGACCCATATTAGGTGGACATCTGTGCAAGAATTTATTGAAAAAAAAAATACAGAAACAATGCACCATATTTCCATATCAAGATTTTTCAATTTTGACTTGAACAAATTTCTCTCTTACATTTTTAATTCTCACAAGTTTTTGACATATTGAATACATCAAAAACCATGCTCCAATTAATCTTGACCCTTGCATTCTCTTAGTTGATTTTTCAAATTAGATGTTAACAGTTTATGTCATTTTATATAAAGTATTCTTTGTTGATTTAACTTTACAACAATGTTGTAGGAAATTATTGTTTTTAGTGACTAGTAAGTGGCTGTGATTGTTAGAAGGTTTTGGTTCAAAATCGGCCAACGATTGTCTAAGTCTGAATAGCGATCTCTAAATATAAATAAAAAATAAATAACAAAAAATGCGAGTCTAAATAGCGTTACTATTAAGTAAAGACATAGCAACTTCTAGGCTTTCTTTGTATGTGAAGAATTGTCAGGATATCTCTAATTGATAGGCGAAAATACTATTTTGGTTTATATATTTTGGGGTCACGGTTAATTTGGTCCTTATATTTTGGTAACAGTCAATTTGGACTCTGTTATTTTTAGCTTGCAGACAATTTGGTCCTACTGTGAACTTACAACTAATGGAAAATACTTATGTGGCAAACTGTTGTGATTAAAATAATGCAAACCCAAGTACAGAATTTTCACAAGTAATAATATCTCGATGAGTCCAAGATTGATCCATAGGGAATGATTGAAACTAATATAAAATCTTCTGTTATTAAGTAGTAAACAAAAACAGTTGTTTGTTTGGTTCAAAATCGGCTAGTGTATGAGACTACAATTGAAAATAGCAAAGTAAATCGAAAGATAAATTAATGGAGAGAAAACACTAGGGACTCAAAGATCCACCTAACATTTATCATATGAACTTGAATTATTTTTAACTCAATTAGGATAGAGAGCCAACTCGTCTAATCAGAAGTTAAAATAATAAAATACTCAAATAATGTGCAAACTAGATTGAATAAGTGTGATTGGGCAACTCCATAAAAACAGTGCTACACATCTAAAAAATATATATATAACAAAAGATCCAAAAGTGTTTCAGGGTTTTTTTCTCTCGATAACCTTAGCCTCCTTCAAAACAAAAAGAGAGAATCTCTTAAATTAAGGACGGGATTTCCTTGATTTTCAGAATTTTATCCACGGTCAGCTTCTAGCCCACTTTCGACTTCAAAAATGTTTGTTCTGAATTTGTGTCAAGCTACAAAGTTGTAAATATTCATTTCTTCTTTCTGTGGCCACAAGACCCATATTAGGTGGACATCTGTGCAAGAATTATTGAAAAAAAAATACAGAAACAATGCACCATATTTCCATATCAAGATTTTTCAATTTTGACTTGAACAAATTTCTCTCTTACATTTTTAATTCTCAAAGTTTTTGACATATTGAATACATCAAAACCATGCTCCAATTAATCTTGACCCTTGCATTCTCTTAGTTGATTTTTCAAATTAGATGTTAACAGTTTCTGTCATTTTATATAAAGTATTCTTTGTTGATTTAACTTTACAACAATGTTGTAGGAAATTATTGTTTTTAGTGACTAGTAAGTGGCTGTGATTGTTAGAAGGTTTTGGTTCAAAATCGGCCAACGATTGTCAAGTCTGAATAGCGATCTCTAAATATAAATAAAAAATAAAAAACAAAAAATAAGAGTCTAAATAGCGTTACTATTAAGTAAAGACATAGCAACTTCTAGGCTTTCTTTGTATGTGAAGAATATTGTCAGTATATCTTTAATTAATAGGCAAAAATACTATTTTGGTTCATATGTTTTGCGGTCACGGTTAATTTGGTCCTTATATTTTGGTAACAGTCAATTTGGACTTTGTTATTTCAGCTTGCAGACAATTTGGTCCTACTGTGAACTTACAACTAACGGAAATACTTATGTGGCAAACTGTTGCGATTAAAATAATGCAAACCCAAGGGCAGAATTTTCACAAGTAGTAATATCTCAATGAGTCCAAGATTGATCCATAGGGAATGATTGAAACTAATATAAAATCTTCTGTTATTAAGTAGTAAACAAAAACAGTTGTTTGTTTGGTTCAAAATCGGCTAGTGTATGAGACTACAATTGAAAATAGCAAAGTAAATCGAAAGATAAATTAATGGAGAGAAAACACTAGGGACTCAAAGATCCACCTAACATTTATCATATGAACTTGAATTATTTTTAACTCAATTAGGATAGAGAGCCAACTCGCCTAATCAGAAGATAAAATAATAAAATACTCAAATAATGTGCAAACTAGATTGAATAAGTGTGATTGGGCAACTCCATAAAAACAGTGCTACACATCTAAAATATATATATATAACAAAAGATCCAAAAGTGTTTCAGGGTTTTTTTCTCTCGATAACCTTAGCCTCCTTCAAAACAAAAGAGAGAATCTCTTAAATTAAGGACGGGATTTCCTTGATTTTCAGAATTTTATCCACGGTCAGCTTCTAGCCCACTTTCGACTTCAAAATGTTTGTTCTGAATTTGTGTCAAGCTACAAAGTTGTAAATATTCGTTTCTTCTTTCTGTGGCCGCAAGACCCATATTAGGTGGACATATGTGCAAGAAGTTATTGAAAAACAAAATACAGAAACAATGCACCATATTTCCATATCAAGATTTTTCAATTTTGACTTGAACAAATTTCTCTCTTACATTTTTAATTCTCACAAGTTTTTGACATATTGAATACATCAAAAACCATGCTGCAATTAATCTTGACCCTTGCATTCTCTTAGTTGATTTTTCAAATTAGATGTTAACAGTTTCTGTCATTTTATATAAAGTATTCTTTGTTGATTTAACTTTACAACAATGTTGTAAGAAATTATTGTTTTTAGTGACTAGTAAGTGGCTGTGATTGTTAGAAGGTTTGGTTCAAAATCGGCCAACGATTGTAAGTCTGAATAGCGATCTCTAAATATAAATAAAAAATAAATAACAAAAAATGCGAGTCTAAATAGCGTTACTATTAAGTAAAGACATAGCAACTTCTAGGCTTTCTTTGTATGTGAAGAATATTGTCAGGATATCTCTAATTGATAGGCGAAAATACTATTTTGGTTCATATATTTTGGGGTTACGGTTAATTTGGTCCTTATATTTTGGTAACAGTCAATTTGGACTCTGTTATTTTTAGCTTGCAGACAATTTGGTCCTACTGTGAACTTACAACTAACGGAAAATACTTATGTGGCAAACTGTTGTGATTAAAATAATGCAAACCCAAGTGCAGAATTTTCACAAGTAATAATATCTCGATGAGTCCAAGATTGATCCATAGGGAATGATTGAAACTAATATAAAATCTTCTGTTATTAAGTAGTAAACAAAAACAGTTGTTTGTTTGGTTCAAAATCGGCTAGTGTATGAGACTACAATTGAAAATAGCAAAGTAAATCGAAAGATAAATTAATGGAGAGAAAACACTAGGGACTCAAAGATCCACCTAACATTTATCATATGAACTTGAATTATTTTTAACTCAATTAGGATAGAGAGCCAACTCGCCTAATCAGAAGATAAAATAATAAAATACTCAAATAATGTGCAAACTAGATTGAATAAGTGTGATTGGGCAACTCCATAAAAACAGTGCTACACATCTAAAAATATATATATAACAAAAGATCCAAAAGTGTTTCAGGGTTTTTTTCTCTCGATAACCTTAGCCTCCTTCAAAACAAAAAGAGAGAATCTCTTAAATTAAGGACGGGATTCCTTGATTTTCGGAATTTTATCCACGGTCAGCTTCTAGCCCACTTTCGACTTCAAAAATGTTTGTTCTGAATTTGTGTCAAGCTACAAAGTTGTAAATATTCATTTCTTCTTTCTGTGGCCGCAAGACCCATATTAGGTGGACATCTGTGCAAGAATTTATTGAAAAAAAAATACAGAAACAATGCACCATATTTCCATATCAAATTTTTCAATTTTGACTTGAACAAATTTCTCTCTTACATTTTTAATTCTCACAAGTTTTTGACATATTGAATACATCAAAAACCATGCTCCAATTAATCTTGACCCTTGCATTCTCTTAGTTGATTTTTCAAATTAGATGTTAACAGTTTATGTCATTTTATATAAAGTATTCTTTGTTGATTTAACTTTACAACAATGTTGTAGGAAATTATTGTTTTTAGTGACTAGTAAGTGGCTGTGATTGTTAGAAGGTTTTGGTTCAAAATCGGCCAACGATTGTCTAAGTCTGAATAGCGATCTCTAAATATAAATAAAAATAAATAACAAAAAATGCGAGTCTAAATAGTGTTACTATTAAGTAAAGACATAGCAACTTCTAGGCTTTCTTTGTATGTGAAGAATACTGTCAGGATATCTCTAATTGATAGGCGAAAATACTATTTTGGTTCATATATTTTGGGGTCACGGTTAATTTGGTCCTTATATTTTGGTAACAGTCAATTTGGACTCTGTTATTTTTAGCTTGCAGACAATTTGGTCCTACTGTGAACTTACAACTAATGGAAAATACTTATGTGGCAAACTGTTGTGATTAAAATAATGCAAACCCAAGTGCAGAATTTTCACAAGTAATAATATCTCGATGAGTCCAAGATTGATCCATAGGGAATGATTGAAACTAATATAAAATCTTCTGTTATTAAGTAGTAAACAAAAACAGTTGTTTGTTTGGTTCAAAATCGGCTAGTGTATGAGACTACAATTGAAAATAGCAAAGTAAATCGAAAGATAAATTAATGGAGAGAAAACACTAGGGACTCAAAGATCCACCTAACATTTATCATATGAACTTGAATTATTTTTAACTCAATTAGGATAGAGAGCCAACTCGTCTAATCAGAAGTTAAAATAATAAAATACTCAAATAATGTGCAAACTAGATTGAATAAGTGTGATTGGGCAACTCCATAAAAACAGTGCTACACATCTAAAAAATATATATATAACAAAAGATCCAAAAGTGTTTCAGGGTTTTTTTCTCTCGATAACCTTAGCCTCCTTCAAAACAAAAAGAGAGAATCTCTTAAATTAAGGACGGGATTTCCTTGATTTTCAGAATTTTATCCACGGTCAGCTTCTAGCCCACTTTCGACTTCAAAAATGTTTGTTCTGAATTTGTGTCAAGCTACAAAGTTGTAAATATTCATTTCTTCTTTCTGTGGCCACAAGACCCATATTAGGTGGACATCTGTGCAAGAATTTATTGAAAAAAAAATACAGAAACAATGCACCATATTTCCATATCAAGATTTTTCAATTTTGACTTGAACAAATTTCTCTCTTACATTTTAATTCTCAAAGTTTTTGACATATTGAATACATCAAAAACCATGCTCCAATTAATCTTGACCCTTGCATTCTCTTAGTTGATTTTTCAAATTAGATGTTAACAGTTTCTGTCATTTTATATAAAGTATTCTTTGTTGATTTAACTTTACAACAATGTTGTAGGAAATTATTGTTTTTAGTGACTAGTAAGTGGCTGTGATTGTTAGAAGGTTTTGGTTCAAAATCGGCCAACGATTGTCCAAGTCTGAATAGCGATCTCTAAATATAAATAAAAAATAAAAAACAAAAATAAGAGTCTAAATAGCGTTACTATTAAGTAAAGACATAGCAACTTCTAGGCTTTCTTTGTAAGTGAAGAATATTGTCAGTATATCTTTAATTAATAGGCAAAATACTATTTTGGTTCATATATTTTGGGGTCACGGTTAATTTGGTCCTTATATTTTGGTAACAGTCAATTTGGACTCTGTTATTTTCAGCTTGCAGACAATTTGGTCCTACTGTGAACTTACAACTAACGGAAATACTTATGTGGCAAACTGTTGCGATTAAAATAATGCAAACCCAAGGGCAGAATTTTCACAAGTAATAATATCTCGATGAGTCCAAGATTGATCCATAGGGAATGATTGAAACTAATATAAAATCTTCTGTTATTAAGTAGTAAACAAAACAGTTGTTTGTTTGGTTCAAAATCGGCTAGTGTATGAGACTACAATTGAAAATAGCAAAGTAAATCGAAAGATAAATTAATGGAGAGAAAACACTAGGGACTCAAAGATCCACCTAACATTTATCATATGAACTTGAATTATTTTTACTCAATTAGGATAGAGAGCCAACTCGCCTAATCAGAAGATAAAATAATAAAATACTCAAATAATGTGCAAACTAGATTGAATAAGTGTGATTGGGCAACTCCATAAAAACAGTGCTACACATCTAAAATATATATATATAACAAAAGATCCAAAAGTGTTTCAGGGTTTTTTTCTCTCGATAACCTTAGCCTCCTTCAAAACAAAAAGAGAGAATCTCTTAAATTAAGGACGGGATTTCCTTGATTTTCAGAATTTTATCCAAGGTCAGCTTCTAGCCCACTTTCGACTTCAAAAATGTTTGTTCTGAATTTGTGTCAAGCTACAAAGTTGTAAATATTCGTTTCTTCTTTCTGTGGCCGCAAGACCCATATTAGGTGGACATATGTGCAAGAAGTTATTGAAAAACAAAATACAGAAACAATGCACCATATTTCCATATCAAGATTTTTCAATTTTGACTTGAACAAATTTCTCTCTTACATTTTTAATTCTCACAAGTTTTTGACATATTGAATACATCAAAAACCATGCTGCAATTAATCTTGACCCTTGCATTCTCTTAGTTGATTTTTCAAATTAGATGTTAACAGTTTCTGTCATTTTATATAAAGTATTCTTTGTTGATTTAACTTTACAACAATGTTGTAAGAAATTATTGTTTTTAGTGACTAGTAAGTGGCTGTGATTGTTAGAAGGTTTTGGTTCAAAATCGGCCAACGATTGTCTAAGTCTGAATAGCGATCTCTAAATATAAATAAAAAATAAATAACAAAAAATGCGAGTCTAAATAGTGTTACTATTAAGTAAAGACATAGCAACTTCTAGGCTTTCTTTGTATGTGAAGAATATTGTCAGGATATCTCTAATTGATAGGCGAAAATACTATTTTGGTTCATATATTTTGGGGTTACGGTTAATTTGGTCCTTATATTTTGGTAACAGTCAATTTGGACTCTGTTATTTTTAGCTTGCAGACAATTTGGTCCTACTGTGAACTTACAACTAACGGAAAATACTTATGTGGCAAACTGTTGTGATTAAAATAATGCAAACCCAAGTGCAGAATTTTCACAAGTAATAATATCTCGATAGTCCAGATTGATCCATAGGGAATGATTGAAACTAATATAAAATCTTCTGTTATTAAGTAGTAAACAAAAACAGTTGTTTGTTTGGTTCAAAATCGGCTAGTGTATGAGACTACAATTGAAAATAGCAAAGTAAATCGAAAGATAAATTAATGGAGAGAAAACACTAGGGACTCAATGATCCACCCAACATTTATCATATGAACTTGAATTATTTTTAACTCAATTAGGATAGAGAGCCAACTCGCCTAATCAGAAGATAAAATAATAAAATACTCAAATAATGTGCAAACTAGATTGAATAAGTGTGATTGGGCAACTCCATAAAAACAGTGCTACACATCTAAAATATATATATATAACAAAAGATCCAAAAGTGTTTCAGGGTTTTTTTCTCTCGATAACCTTAGCCTCCTTCAAAACAAAAAGAGAGAATCTCTTAAATTAAGGACGGGATTTCCTTGATTTTCGGAATTTTATCCACGGTCAGCTTCTAGCCCACTTTCGACTTCAAAAATGTTTGTTCTGAATTTGTGTCAAGCTACAAAGTTGTAAATATTCATTTCTTCCTTCTGTGGCCGCAAGACCCATATTAGGTGGACATCTGTGCAAGAATTTATTGAAAAAAAAAATACAGAAACAGTGCACCATATTTCCATATCAAAATTTTTCAATTTTGACTTGAACAAATTTCTCTCTTACATTTTTAATTCTCACAAGTTTTTGACATATTGAATACATCAAAAACCATGCTCCAATTAATCTTCACCCTTGCATTCTCTTAGTTGATTTTTCAAATTAGATGTTAACAGTTTATGTCATTTTATATAAAGTATTCTTTGTTGATTTAACTTTACAACAATATTGTAGGAAATTATTGTTTTTAGTGACTAGTAAGTGGCTGTGATTGTTAGAAGGTTTTGGTTCAAAATCGGCCAACGATTGTCTAAGTCTGAATAGCGATCTCTAAATATAAATAAAAAATAAATAACAAAAAATGCGAGTCTAAATAGTGTTACTATTAAGTAAAGACATAGCAACTTCTAGGCTTTCTTTGTATGTGAAGAATACTGTCAGGATATCTCTAATTGATAGGCGAAAATACTATTTTGGTTTATATATTTTGGGGTCACGGTTAATTTGGTCCTTATATTTTGGTAACAGTCAATTTGGACTCTGTTATTTTTAGCTTGCAGACAATTTGGTCCTACTGTGAACTTACAACTAATGGAAAATACTTATGTGGCAAACTGTTGTGATTAAAATAATGCAAACCCAAGTACAGAATTTTCACAAGTAATAATATCTCGATGAGTCCAAGATTGATCCATAGGGAATGATTGAAACTAATATAAAATCTTCTGTTATTAATTAGTAAACAAAAACAGTTGTTTGTTTGGTTCAAAATCGGCTAGTGTATGAGACTACAATTGAAAATAGCAAAGTAAATCGAAAGATAAATTAATGGAGAGAAAACACTAGGGACTCAAAGATCCACCTAACATTTATCATATGAACTTGAATTATTTTTAACTCAATTAGGATAGAGAGCCAACTCGTCTAATCAGAAGTTAAAATAATAAAATACTCAAATAATGTGCAAACTAGATTGAATAAGTGTGATTGGGCAACTCCATAAAAACAGTGCTACACATCTAAAAAATATATATATAACAAAAGATCCAAAAGTGTTTCAGGGTTTTTTTCTCTCGATAACCTTAGCCTCCTTCAAAACAAAAAGAGAGAATCTCTTAAATTAAGGACGGGATTTCCTTGATTTTCAGAATTTTATCCACGGTCAGCTTCTAGCCCACTTTCGACTTCAAAAATGTTTGTTCTGAATTTGTGTCAAGCTACAAAGTTGTAAATATTCATTTCTTCTTTCTGTGGCCACAAGACCCATATTAGGTGGACATCTGTGCAAGAATTTATTGAAAAAAAAATACAGAAACAATGCACCATATTTCCATATCAAGATTTTTCAATTTTGACTTGAACAAATTTCTCTCTTACATTTCTAATTCTCAAAAGTTTTTGACATATTGAATACATCAAAAACCATGCTCCAATTAATCTTGACCCTTGCATTCTCTTAGTTGATTTTTCAAATTAGATGTTAACAGTTTCTGTCATTTTATATAAAGTATTCTTTGTTGATTTAACTTTACAACAATGTTGTAGGAAATTATTGTTTTTAGTGACTAGTAAGTGGCTGTGATTGTTAGAAGGTTTTGGTTCAAAATCGGCCAACGATTGTCCAAGTCTGAATAGCGATCTCTAAATATAAATAAAAAATAAAAAACAAAAAATAAGAGTCTAAATTGCGTTACTATTAAGTAAAGACATAGCAACTTCTAGGCTTTCTTTGTAAGTGAAGAATATTGTCAGTATATCTTTAATTAATAGGCAAAAATACTATTTTGGTTCATATGTTTTGCGGTCACGGTTAATTTGGTCCTTATATTTTGGTAACAGTCAATTTGGACTTTGTTATGTTCAGCTTGCAGACAATTTGGTCCTACTGTGAACTTACAACTAACGGAAATACTTATGTGGCAAACTGTTGCGATTAAATAATGCAAACCCAAGGGCAGAATTTTCACAAGTAGTAATATCTCAATGAGTCCAAGATTGATCCATAGGGAATGATTGAAACTAATATAAAATCTTCTGTTATTAAGTAGTAAACAAAAACAGTTGTTTGTTTGGTTCAAAATCGGCTAGTGTATGAGACTACAATTGAAAATAGCAAAGTAAATCGAAAGATAAATTAATGGAGAGAAAACACTAGGGACTCAAAGATCCACCTAACATTTATCATATGAACTTGAATTATTTTTAACTCAATTAGGATAGAGAGCCAACTCGCCTAATCAGAAGATAAAATAATAAAATACTCAAATAATGTGCAAACTAGATTGAATAAGTGTGATTGGGCAACTCCATAAAAACAGTGCTACACATCTAAAATATATATATATAACAAAAGATCCAAAAGTGTTTCAGGGTTTTTTTCTCTCGATAACCTTAGCCTCCTTCAAAACAAAAAGAGAGAATCTCTTAAATTAAGGACGGGATTTCCTTGATTTTCGGAATTTTATCCACGGTCAGCTTCTAGACCACTTTCGACTTCAAAAATGTTTGTTCTGAATTTGTGTCAAGCTACAAAGTTGTAAATATTCATTTCTTCCTTCTGTGGCCGCAAGACCCATATTAGGTGGACATCTGTGCAAGAATTTATTGAAAAAAAAATACAGAAACATGCACCATATTTCCATATCAAAATTTTTCAATTTTGACTTGAACAAATTTCTCTCTTACATTTTTAATTCTCACAAGTTTTTGACATATTGAATACATCAAAACCATGCTCCAATTAATCTTCACCCTTGCATTCTCTTAGTTGATTTTTCAAATTAGATGTTAACAGTTTATGTCATTTTATATAAAGTATTCTTTGTTGATTTAACTTTACAACAATATTGTAGGAAATTATTGTTTTTAGTGACTAGTAAGTGGCTGTGATTGTTAGAAGGTTTTGGTTCAAAATCGGCCAACGATTGTCTAAGTCTGAATAGCGATCTCTAAATATAAATAAAAAATAAATAACAAAAAATGCGAGTCTAAATAGTGTTACTATTAAGTAAAGACATAGCAACTTCTAGGCTTTCTTTGTATGTGAAGAATACTGTCAGGATATCTCTAATTGATAGGCGAAAATACTATTTTGGTTTATATATTTTGGGGTCACGGTTAATTTGGTCCTTATATTTTGGTAACAGTCAATTTGGACTCTGTTATTTTTAGCTTGCAGACAATTTGGTCCTACTGTGAACTTACAACTAATGGAAAATACTTATGTGGCAAATTGTTGTGATTAAAATAATGCAAACCCAAGTACAGAATTTTCACAAGTAATAATATCTCGATGAGTCCAAGATTGATCCATAGGGAATGATTGAAACTAATATAAAATCTTCTGTTATTAATTAGTAAACAAAAACAGTTGTTTGTTTGGTTCAAAATCGGCTAGTGTATGAGACTACAATTGAAAATAGCAAAGTAAATCGAAAGATAAATTAATGGAGAGAAAACACTAGGGACTCAAAGATCCACCTAACATTTATCATATGAACTTGAATTATTTTTAACTCAATTAGGATAGAGAGCCAACTCGTCTAATCAGAAGTTAAAATAATAAAATACTCAAATAATGTGCAAACTAGATTGAATAAGTGTGATTGGGCAACTCCATAAAAACAGTGCTACACATCTAAAAATATATATATAACAAAAGATCCAAAAGTGTTTCAGGGTTTTTTTCTCTCGATAACCTTAGCCTCCTTCAAAACAAAAAGAGAGAATCTCTTAAATTAAGGACGGGATTTCCTTGATTTTCAGAATTTTATCCACGGTCAGCTTCTAGCCCACTTTCGACTTCAAAATGTTTGTTCTGAATTTGTGTCAAGCTACAAAGTTGTAAATATTCATTTCTTCTTTCTGTGGCCACAAGACCCATATTAGGTGGACATCTGTGCAAGAATTTATTGAAAAAAAAATACAGAAACAATGCACCATATTTCCATATCAAGATTTTTCAATTTTGACTTGAACAAATTTCTCTCTTACATTTCTAATTCTCAAAGTTTTTGACATATTGAATACATCAAAAACCATGCTCCAATTAATCTTGACCCTTGCATTCTCTTAGTTGATTTTTCAAATTAGATGTTAACAGTTTCTGTCATTTTATATAAAGTATTCTTTGTTGATTTAACTTTACAACAATGTTGTAGGAAATTATTGTTTTTAGTGACTAGTAAGTGGCTGTGATTGTTAGAAGGTTTTGGTTCAAAATCGGCCAACGATTGTCCAAGTCTGAATAGCGATCTCTAAATATAAATAAAAAATAAAAAACAAAAAATAAGAGTCTAAATTGCGTTACTATTAAGTAAAGACATAGCAACTTCTAGGCTTTCTTTGTAAGTGAAGAATATTGTCAGTATATCTTTAATTAATAGGCAAAAATACTATTTTGGTTCATATGTTTTGCGGTCACGGTTAATTTGGTCCTTATATTTTGGTAACAGTCAATTTGGACTTTGTTATGTTCAGCTTGCAGACAATTTGGTCCTACTGTGAACTTACAACTAACGGAAATACTTATGTGGCAAACTGTTGCGATTAAAATAATGCAAACCCAAGGGCAGAATTTTCACAAGTAATAATATCTCAATGAGTCCAAGATTGATCCATAGGGAATGATTGAAACTAATATAAAATCTTCTGTTATTAAGTAGTAAACAAAAACAGTTGTTTGTTTGGTTCAAAATCGGCTAGTGTATGAGACTACAATTGAAAATAGCAAAGTAAATCGAAAGATAAATTAATGGAGAGAAAACACTAGGGACTCAAAGATCCACCTAACATTTATCATATGAACTTGAATTATTTTTAACACAATTAGGATAGAGAGCCAACTCGCCTAATCAGAAGATAAAATAATAAAATACTCAAATAATGTGCAAACTAGATTGAATAAGTGTGATTGGGCAACTCCATAAAAACAGTGCTACACATCTAAAATATATATATATAACAAAAGATCCAAAAGTGTTTCAGGGTTTTTTTCTCTCGATAACCTTAGCCTCCTTCAAAACAAAAAGAGAGAATCTCTTAAATTAAGGACGGGATTTCCTTGATTTTCAGAATTTTATCCATGGTCAGCTTCTAGCCCACTTTCGACTTCAAAAATGTTTGTTCTGAATTTGTGTCAAGCTACAAAGTTGTAAATATTCATTTCTTCTTTCTGTGGCCGCAAGACCCCTATTAGGTGGACATATGTGCAAGAAGTTATTGAAAAACAAAATACAGAAACAATGCACCATATTTCCATATCAAGATTTTTCAATTTTGACTTGAACAAATTTCTCTCTTACATTTTTAATTCTCACAAGTTTTTGACATATTGAATACATCAAAAACCATGCTGCAATTAATCTTGACCCTTGCATTCTCTTAGTTGATTTTTCAAATTAGATGTTAACAGTTTCTGTCATTTTATATAAAGTATTCTTTGTTGATTTAACTTTACAACAATGTTGTAAGAAATTATTGTTTTTAGTGACTAGTAAGTGGCTGTGATTGTTAGAAGGTTTTGGTTCAAAATCGGCCAACGATTGTCCAAGTCTGAATAGCGATCTCTAAATATAAATAAAAAATAAATAACAAAAAATGCGAGTCTAAATAGTGTTACTATTAAGTAAAGACATAGCAACTTCTAGGCTTTCTTTGTATGTGAAGAATATTGTCAGGATATCTCTAATTGATAGGCGAAAATACTATTTTGGTTCATATATTTTGGGGTTACGGTTAATTTGGTCCTTATATTTTGGTAACAGTCAATTTGGACTCTGTTATTTTTAGCTTGCAGACAATTTGGTCCTACTGTGAACTTACAACTAACGGAAAATACTTATGTGGCAAACTGTTGTGATTAAAATAATGCAAACCCAAGTGCAGAATTTTCACAAGTAATAATATCTCGATTAGTCCCAGATTGATCCATAGGGAATGATTGAAACTAATATAAAATCTTCTGTTATTAAGTAGTAAACAAAAACAGTTGTTTGTTTGGTTCAAAATCGGCTAGTGTATGAGACTACAATTGAAAATAGCAAAGTAAATCGAAAGATAAATTAATGGAGAGAAAACACTAGGGACTCAATGATCCACCCAACATTTATCATATGAACTTGAATTATTTTTAACTCAATTAGGATAGAGAGCCAACTCGCCTAATCAGAAGATAAAATAATAAAATACTCAAATAATGTGCAAACTAGATTGAATAAGTGTGATTAGGCAACTCCATAAAAACAGTGCTACACATCTAAAATATATATATATATATAACAAAAGATCCAAAAGTGTTTCAGGGTTTTTTTCTCTCGATAACCTTAGCCTCCTTCAAAACAAAAAGAGAGAATCTCTTAAATTAAGGACGGGATTTCCTTGATTTTCAGAATTTTATCCACGGTCAGCTTCTAGCCCACTTTCGACTTCAAAAATGTTTGTTCTAAATTTGTGTCAAGCTACAAAGTTGTAAATATTCATTTCTTCTTTCTGTGGCCGCAAGACCCATATTAGGTGGACATCTGTGCAAGAATTTATTGAAAAACAAAATACAGTAACAATGCACCATATTTCCATTTTTAGATTTTTCAATTTTGACTTGAACAAATTTCTCTCTTACATTTTTAATTCTCAAAGGTTTTTGACATATTGAATACATCAAAAACCATGCTCCAATTAATCTTGACCCTTGCGTTCTGTTAGTTGATTTTTCAAATTAGATGTTAACAGTTTCGGTCATTTTATATAAAGTATTCTTTGTTGATTTAACTTTACAACAAAGTTGTAGGAAATTATTGTTTTTTACTGACCATTATGTGGCTGTGATTGTTAGAACCTTTTGGTTCAAAATCGGCCAACGATTGTAAAAGTCTGAATGGCGATCTCTAAAAGTAAATAAATAATAAAAAATAAGAGTCTAAATAGCGTTACAATTTAGTAAAGACATAGCAACTTCTAGGCATTCTTTGTATGTGAAGAATATTGTTAGTATATCTTCAATTAATAGCCAAAAATACTATTTTGGTTCATACATTTTGGGGTCACGGTTAATTTGGTCCTTATATTTTGGTAACAGATAAGCATTGGTGATGTATATAAATAATTGTAAGAAAAATTGGGGATTTTTGTTTCTTCATGATATTGCTAACTAGGGATTTGTAACAAAGAACATGGGTTTTGCTTATAGAATTACATGGTCAATAGGTTAAGGGTTCATTTGAAAACAACTTATTTAGCTAAAATTAAAAACTTTTTACTGAAAGTACTATAGAAAAAAAAAAAAACTAAAAGCTAGTTGAATAGTACAAATTCAATACGACCCATAAATATTACTAAAAAATGCAATAAGACATATACATAGTAGTAAAAATAAATTAAAACTTCTAATAAGCGGTGAGTTTCATCCCTTCCCAAGCACACTTTAAATGGGTGAGGTTTAGGTCCAATGTATGTAGTGCATCAGACCCATTAAAATAGTGACATATATTTAAAAGTGGACACGTGTTATAATTTTAACAGGTCCAATACAATTAAATACTATGAAATTGGATACTAGATCCAATCCTTGCCCACTTTAAATAATAGCCAAGATGAGTAATGTCATTCGAGAGAGTCTATTATTACAACATTATTTCATTTTTTTTTTTTTTTTTTTTGAGATTTTATCCTAACGTTGTCCCCCTAGGCCCTAACTTCGCCACTGGTGACGGAGTGACAGTAGAGAAAGAAGATGTGGTGGATCATAGATGGGTACCATTGATCTCCCCTCCGTATACACAGTCACTGTACAATCTTTATTAATTTTTCCTCTCTTTCACATTCATCACTCTACCTTTCTTTCCACAGTCTGAAAGCCCAAGAGAAAAAACGTCACGTACACACAACACTTACGAGCGAGAGCGAGAGCGATGTGTGACACATCCTAACCCTCCCTTAGAAGAAGGATATGTGTGACACATCCTAACACATCCTAACCTTCCCTTAGAAGAAGAAGAAGATGATTGGCGAAAGAGTCAAACATGGGTGACGGGAGAAAAAAGCAACTGAGACCTTAGTGGGTCGCACTCCCATTCTTACAGTCAGTGCTAGCATCATTCAATTTTTGGAGGCCTAAGTAAATTGGACCCATTGACTGATGCCTTTGAATTTGGGTTTGAGGATTAAAAATCTAAAAATCCTGTTCGTTGGTTTTAAAAGATTGAGGGATTTTATTGATTTTAAAATTATTAAATTTGAAATTATATTATAAAAAAAAAAATCAATTGATATGAAAAGCAAAGACATTTTAAATTTATTTTATTTAAAATTCAAATCAAAATCAAAATTTAAGTTTTCAAATATATCTTCAAAATAGTTGTTTATGAATCATTTTAATACAATTTTTATGAAAATATAAAAATTGTAAGAAAATTATTTTTCTTTTAATAATTTTTAAAAAAATATTTATTAAATTATTTCAGTTAGGATATCGTTACTTGTTCTCAAAAAAATATAACACAATTTTTAAAGAAATAAATAAGGTAAAAACACTTTGTGATTTCTATATTTTGATCATATTAATTTTAATTTGGTTATCAAATTTTCATTTATTTTCATTTATTCCTTATAGTCCTATATGGGTTAACTTTTGTTAGTTCTTAAGAAAAGAATAATTATGTGACTATCTCATTGTCACATTTTTAAAAAAAATTCTTCAATTGATTCGCATCTCTAGTCATATGATGGTTATGTGATATTTTTATTCAAAAAAGCTAACAAAAGTTAGTTATAAGGATCAATTTGGTTGATATAGAAACTTCAGGGAATTTTAAGGAAAATTGAAACTCATGAGGTGTTTTTATAGCTGGCCCAAACCCTAGGGATTGTTATTACATTTAGGATTAGGCCTAAAATATTTCAGCCATCAAGATTCAAGTAATAACATTATTAGTTAACAGTCTTGTAATTCAA
Source organism: Castanea mollissima (assembly GCA_014183005.1). Taxonomy (NCBI): domain Eukaryota; kingdom Viridiplantae; phylum Streptophyta; class Magnoliopsida; order Fagales; family Fagaceae; genus Castanea; species Castanea mollissima. The sequence continues at coordinate 872,649 of JACAVU010000008.1, read as the reverse complement.
TTAGTTGACACATTCTCGTGTTTTTAACATAAACATCAAGATATCAAATCCCTCGTCTCTGACCATTGAGTTAAATAAAATAAAAAAGTAACAACATTATATAATATTTTCTAACTTTTCTTTAAAACATTTTATTATAATATTACGTAAACATAAAGACAATCAACATTATAAAAACCATGAAAATAATCAATACTACCATTCTTTGTTTGTTTTTTTTTTAATCAATATTAATTTTTTTTTAAGAACACAACATTTATTGCATAATTTTTCCCAAATATCTTATGTGGCAAACTGTGATTGATTGCTTTTTGCTTTCAGATGTATCCATCACTTATTGCCCGTTTGGATCCCCGTTTACTACTACGTTTGCATTTTTTTTTTTTTTTAAAGACCAGCGCTTGGTGCACTGTTCATGGGACATGAACAGTGCACCAAGGCATATAAACAGTAAAAAAAGAGTGAACAGTGTTTTTTTACACATTAAAAAATTATTTTGCTACAGTATTTTCAGTTTTCAGCAATAAGTTCTATCCAAACGGACTCTTAATATTTGCCACATCAGAGTTGTGGTGCAAAATATTGTGGTCCTAGATTTTTTTATTTTTTTTTTCGGTCAATATTTGTCATGCTCTCATTAAACTCTGGGATACATCACAGAGAGAGAGATACCAGTAGTCACCAATTCAGTCAAGTGGTTTAGAAATTGGAGCGAACAACATCATGCATGGTAGGGTGACAGGTTGGCCACAAGGGAGAGGATCACCCAACTAGAAGCTTTGTAAGGTAGCAACCATTGTCGAAGGCCACTCAAGGCAAGAAGATGATGTGGTGACTAATGGCGGAGTGGAGCGTTGGTGATGTACATAAATAATTGTAAGAAAAATTGGGGATTTTTTTTCTTCTTCTTGATATTACTAATTGGGGATTTGTAATAGAGTACATGGGTTTTGTTTATAGAATTACATGGGCAATAGGCTAAGGGTTCGTTTGAAAACAACTTATTTAGCTGAAATTGAAAACTTTTTACTAAAAGTACTGGAGGACGGAGGGACCCAAAACAAACTACCAACGTCAATCGGTCGAGTCGATTTCGGGTTTGGATGATGCTCGGGTTAGTTCGGTCAATGGTAAAGTTCGTTGGGAACTACAAAATCGTCGCTGAAAACTACAAAACTTCGCCAAAATCTGCAAATGTTTGGTCGGAATCTACAAATTTTCGTTGAAATTTGTTGTGATTTGGCCGAATCAGGCTAAATCGCACTAGATCTGGTCGAGATCTTGCCAAATCTAGCTTGATCTTGCTGAATTTTGTCAGATTTCGTATATACTCCAGTCGGGTTAGGTCAAGTGGCTTGAGTTTTGGAGAAGGAAACTCGTCATTCAACTCGTCTGTGTTGGTTCTTGAAAACGGAGACCCGCCGCCAACCTACAGGAGCTTCGGTTCGGGCTTGAATTGGGTTGACGTAGGGCGGTTTTGCCAGGTTTTCGAGCTCCGGCCCGGTCTGGATAGCCTTAAATGATATATTCCAATTTTATGTTTGCCATTGTTATAAATTGTATAATAATTTTTACAAAGTTATTGCAATGATAACTTCATTGCAATAATCTATTAGTTCGAAATTTTCTTTGCAATAGATTGCAAAAATAACTAGGATTAAATCAACGCAATGCTCCACTAATTTCTTTTTTAGGGAAATCATGGCCAAGAGGTTGACAAGAACGTTGTTGTAAATATACTCTTCTAATTTCATCCTGATCATTAGGATGAAAAGATGAGATATTTTCTCATAGCCTAAGATCTGAAAGAAGATTATTAAAGTGCAATATGAATTTGCTTAGAAGACGAATCTTGTAACATAAGTGATTTCCTTTTAAAAAAATTGTTCATAGTGCTAGCAAAAGAATAATGGGTAAATTATAAGTTCAGGTCTTGTGATAGTTAGGTAGAGTAGTCTTCCAATTAACCTTCTATATATGCTGGGATCCTTTAACCCATTCCCTTCAAACTTACTCAATTTCAAGCTTTGCTCCATAGGTGTCTTTGTTGGCTTACATCCTAACAACCTTGCATCCTCTAGAAGCTCTAAAGCTTACTTCCTTTGACACAAGTGTATGCCTTATTTGGATCTTGCTATCTCCAAACCCAAAAAGAACTTTAAATCTCCAAAGTCCTTAAGCTTGAACTGCCTATCCAGCAACACTTTAAGCTCATCTACTTCTTGCACACTATCACTAGCAATAAGCACATCATCCACATACACCAACAGTGCAATAAAACTACTAGAAGTACTTCTTATGAAAAGGTAGTTATCTGTCTTGGACTGTTGAAAACCCAGCTAAACCAAAGCATGAGAAAACTTGGAGAACCACTGCCTGGATGCTCGCTTGAGACCATATAAAGACTTATTCAATTTACAAACAGCCTCCCCCTTGCTATGAAAGCCTGAGGACAAAACCATGTAAACTTCTGCATCAAGCTCTCCATGTAAGAAAGCATTATTCACATCAAGCTGAGACAAATACCATCCTTTCACAGCAACCATAACAAGCAAGGCCTTAACTAATACCATTTTAGCTACAGGGGAAAAGGTTTCTAAGTATTCTAAACCCTTCCTTTGAGTGAATCCCTTGGCAACAAGTCTAGCTTTATACATTTCAAAGCTCCCATCTGCCTTATGTTTGATCTTATACACACATTTACAGCCTATAGGCTTCTTATGAGGAGGCAAAGAAGTCAAAGACCAAGTATTATTAGCTTCTAAGGCAGCAATCTTAGCAGCCATAGCCTTCCTCCATTTAGGATCCTGAACAACCTGAGCATAGGTAGTAGGTTCCACAACAGAAGATATAGAGTTGCAAAAATGTCTATGGGTAGCAGAAAGTTTAGAATAAGAAAGAAAGTTCTGAAGAGGATGAGAAGTACCTTTCTTAGGAAGGGATGGAATGAAGGGTGAAGCACTCACCTGGTTGCAATGATAAGACTGCAAATAGGATGGTTTATAAGACACCTTGGTAGACCTCCTAAGACCTTGTTCAGGAAGTTAGGGCTAGACAACCAAAGAAGGCTCAGCTAAAGAAGTAGGTTAAGCAATAGATGGGTGTTGAGGGGAGGAAGTAGTACGCAAAATAGCAGGTTGGGAGGTATCTGGCAGATTGGGTTGAGGTAGGGTGTCGGTGGATGAAACAATAGCAAGTTATGAAATAAGATCAGCAAGATGGGCACCTTGAAGTGAATCAGATGGTGATGAGCTAGGAGCAGCATCATCATCAATATCAGAATCTAAATCAACATCAGAAGCAAAACGTTGATCATTAATAAAAGAAGTATGAAACACAGGTGAGGAAGTAGAATCCAAAGGGTGTATAGTAAAAGTAGAATCTAAGACAGGAGGAAGGGAAGTAGCAGATGGAGTGGAATACACAGAGTCTAAAGAAATAAAAGGAAAAATGGACTCATGGAAGATCACATCCCTAGAAATGAAAACCTATCTAGAAGTAAGATTAAGAAGCTTATAACCCTTTGTGGCAAGAGGGTAACCCAATAGAACACAAGCTTGTGACCTAGGTTGAAACTTGTCCCTATGAACAGAAATAGTGGAAGAGTAACATAAGCAACCAAATACCCTCAAATGGTCATAAGAAGGATTAATACGAAACAAGAGTTCAAAAGGAGACTTGTTTTGGAGAATGGGAGAGGGTAATCTGTTGATAATATGGGCTGCAGTGAGAATGCAGTCTCCCCAAAAGCATAAAGGAACATTTGACTGAATTATAAGTGCTCTAGCAACTAACAAAAGATGTTGATGCTTTCTCCACACAACAGAATTCTGTAAAGGAGTGTAAACACAACTCTTTTGGTGAATGATGCCATAAGCAGAGTAAAATCAGTAAGAAGAAACTCTTTTCTATTATCAAACCTAATAGATTTAATGTTGGTACCAAATTGAGTTTGAATCAATTTATAGAAAGAAATAAGGTACCCTCTAACCTCAAATATAGCCTTTAAAAGATAAATCCAAGTAGATCTAGTAGCATCATCAACAATGGACAAGAAGTATTTAAAACCTTCATGAGTAGAAATAGAATAGGGTCCCCATACATCAACATGAACAAGATCAAATCCAAAAGTAGAAAAGTTATTATTAAAAGGAAATGGTAACCTTCTCTGTTTTGCCTTAGGACAAATGGTACAAACATCAGTACAAGAATCAAAGGAAATAGATAAACTGTCTTGCAAAGATATCAACTTACTCATGGAAGGATGACCTAACCTAAAATGCCATACTCTAGGCATATTAGTTACAGAATTAAAAGAAGGAAAAGAATGACCAGATTTGTGTTTGAGAAGATTAGATTTATGTTTAAGAAGATGATCTGCCAAAGAGGAGGAACTGATGTAATCTGATCTTTGCAAAAAGTAAAGGCCATTATGCACTTCACCCACTCCAATCGTCTTACAAAATGAAAGGTCTTGGATAAAACAAAATTGAAAGAGAAAAACAAAACAATATGGCAGTTGTTGAGTCAATTTGCTAATAGACAACAAATTGAAAGAAAACGAAGGAACACATAGAACATAATCAAGTATTAAGGTTTCAGAAAGCTTGATTGTGCCAATGTGAGTCACTTGAGCACTTTCACCATTAGGCAATTCAACAACACACTGAGTTAAAGTGGTGATAGAGGATAGAAGGCTAACAGAACAAATTATGTGATAAGTGGCACTTGTATCTAATACCCAAGTATACCAATTAAAAGCATTTCTATTCAATACCTTGGTAGCAAAAACAGAATGCTTTAAATTGAAATAGGTACCTGCAAGTGGAGTGGTAGCTGTGACACTATTGGCCATTACAATGGCATCAGATTTTCTATTTTACAAAAAGAAAAGAAAAAAGAAAAAAAAAAGAAAAAAGAAAAAAAGCAATTGAAAGCTTATCTATTGAGAATAACAACAACAATAGAACTCCGTCAGTATCAAGAGAAGTGAAACCCTACAGTTTCCATGTTTTTCCTGCCTAGATTCAAGATTTGTTTAATTCTTTGGTGACTTTCTATTTATGGAGAACATCACCAACAACAACATTAACTTTTTTTTTTTCGGTCAAATAAAATAGAAAAATAACTTCAGAAAGGAAAAGAAGATTGATAGAATACAGAGAAAAGATTAACAAACTTGGAAAAGAAGGAAAAGTTGACAAACGATATAAGCAACCATACCTTTATGAGAATACTTTTGTTGCAAGTAGAATTCATAGTGTAGTTTGTTATATATTGTGCAATTATCATTTATTAATGAAATTATTATTATTTTATATTGAAATTGAGTAGTAGCTAGGAGTTACACAGAGATGTTAAAGAAATCGAAGAGTTATGAGTTACTAAGAAATATAATAACCCAATATATATATATATTTTTGGGTGAAACAAGACAGAAATCGAAGAGTTATGAGTTACTAAGAATGATATAATAACCCAATATATATATATATATAATAACCCAATATATCTTGTATTATGATTGAGACGCCTATATTTCCCTCTTATCTTGTAATGGGAACAACCATGGAGTTTGTAGCATTTCTCTATGGTGTGACCTGTGACCCCACAATAACTACACACTGGTCTCTCCTTCCCTTTATTCTTATTAGCTTTAACACTTGAATTAATACCATAAATGGTCCCAAAACCAACAGTTCCAGCAGATGACTTGGCTGTCAAAGCAGTGGATTTAATGTAGGCACCAGTGGAATGACCAATAGACCTTTGGCTCTCATCTTGAATCAGTAAAGAATATACCCTATTGATTGAAGAAAGAGGATTCATCAACAAGATTTGCCCTCGGACCTGGCTATATGTCTCATTGAGTCCCATAAGAAACTGCATCACTAAATCTTGCACCTGATATTGTGTCAACTTCTCATTGATTG